>CAJHQP010001723.1:0-105275 GCA_905132765.1 Moricandia arvensis
GTTGGTCGGAGTTTTATTTTTCAATTTTCTCCAATAAAGTCTCAATACTTTCCAATCAATCAAATTAAACCAAATTAAACCAAATTGTAACCAAAGTTTCATCCTGCCAAAAAGGAAAAATTGTAGGCCGTCCGATTTATACAGACCATTCTGCGAATTGTGGAGGCTTCTTCCTCCATCTGATGTTCTTCTTCTTCTTAGCCGTGAAATCCATCATAAAGATTCCAACTTTCTTTATCGGAGAAGGGTTGAAAGATGGCAGGCGACGGCGATGAGTCTAGGGTTTCTACAGGGAACGATGCTTCTCGAACGAGGCAAGGTTAACTCTTTAATCTCTACCATCTTCCATCTGATTCAATTTTCGTAAAATCAATGAGGGTTTTTTTTGTTTGGATTTGGGTTTTGCATCTTCCATGGATTTACTGCTTTACCCAATTTGCATCCTATTTTGTGTGGCAGGAGAAAGAGAAAGTGGGATCAGCCTGGCAGAACAGCTAGTTGCAGCTGGAGTTGTGCTTCCTCGATAGGCAATGCTATCACTGTTCCTCCTCTCCTAACAAACACTGTTGCTCCATTGTTCCAAACCCTGCCTCAAGCACTTCCTAAACTTATTCAAGTAAATTCACTCTTACTGCTCTTTCAGTTGTTCAAGAAATTGCTAGGCTGTGGTTAGTCGTCTTATAGAGGATTATTGTTTAGTCGGGCGCCTAGATCGGATCTTTTCCTTCAAACCCGATTTGCCTACTAATTGCGGCCCTAGACCAATTTTTTAGAACACTCAACTCTTCTCTTAACTTAGATATTGCATAGATGATATGTCCATGTTTGTTTATTTGAATCCTGTCTTGATAATTTGGTATCCGGTTATGGATCGTTAGAGGGGCTGCAACTCTCGCTCTATTTTGGGGCTCAACTCTTCTCTTAGTTTAGCTTCTGTACTATAATGTATTAGCTATTGCAGAGATGATATGTCGTCGGTTGTTTAACTTAATCATGTTGTCCTGGTAATTTGGTATCTGGTTATAGATAGTTTTTTTTTCTCGTTATTAGTAGTTTACCATGTGGTTGGTACAGTATTTATCTGTTAATGTATGAGATTCCAGAAGCGCCCCCAATATGGTGTCTGTGTTTGTGACTTTAATTACATGTTACTACTGAACGAGCTGTTGTTTGTGGTTATTTCTCCTTCTTTTATCCTTTTAGTCTGTAATGCTAACATGAGGATTCATGTTTTCTTTTTTGTTGCATGTCCATCCAGGATGAGTTGACCATAGCTAGAGAAATCGCTATCAACGATGATGAGGCTTCTCTTAGGCACAAGCTTACTAAACGCCTCAACTGCAAGAGGAAGTAAGTTGTGTGGCTTTCTGTGCATATTATAAATACAATTATTCCTTCTCGTGTTTTCAGTGTCTATTCGTCTTGCAGATTCAGAGGTCTACTGGTGCTGTGGTGATTACTAGGTTTGTCCAACATCTACCCACGGGAATTTTTATTTTCCACAATAATCTTTTCTAAATTGGCTTGATGAATTTTTTTCTTGTAGGGGCAAGTATCGTCCTCCAAATGCACCTCCTGATGGTGAAAAGCCATTATATCTCATATATCTGCTGCTGCCCAATGTATGTTATCCTTTTTATCTTAACAGAGCATTAGTCTTGGGGACTTAAAAGGGATAGGTTAATAAGCTGATTATGTGTGCTTTACTGTGTGACCAAAGTTGCTTCTGTTTCCTTTTGGAGATCTATTGGTAATAGTGGTGTATAATGATGGTCGAGTTGTCTTTGAAATATGATGGGCGAAAGAGTTAAAACGTTTATGGCTAAAAACCATTTTATAAGCTTTACATGACCTCTGAGCTTTGAGAATTTGGCCTGTTTTTAATGTTTGCTATCACAACTACAGTTAAAAGAGACTACAGAGCGAATTTTAGCCGTTGATCGTGCAGCAGCTATGATTGAGGAGATGATGAAACAGAAAACAAACCCACTTGTCGGGTTGGTTGGTTCTCGGACGGTCAAGGTAGATAGTGTAGTGTGTCACTTCTTGTTATACTTATGAAATCGGGGCAAGCAATAAACTAAACTATGTTTCCAGATGCTGAACAGATGCGTTTATTTGGGTTTTGAAGCTGACCCATCATCTAATGTTGCTGCTCGTATTCGTGGGCCTAATGTCAGTCTTTCTTCAATCTCTTACCCTTTGTTATTTCTAATTTACGTCAAAGAACTGAATCTACAGTCTGATACAAAATAGTTCAGAACCTTTTTATAACTTGAAAACTGTATAAAAGATTCATAGAAATGCTTGTCTACTAGTCTAGGTTTCATCTTTGTTTACTTTTGCATTATTTTTGTCACTCCATGAGTTCAAGAGGTTCTAATGTTAAAGCTCTCTCCGACATCTCCGTGCAACCGGAGAGAACGTTTTTTGTGTTGTTGGTGGTTGGCTTTCCTACATGCAGGATCAGTATATAAATCACATTATGAATGAAACAGGAGCAACCGTTGTACTAAGAGGGCGGTGGTTCAGGGAGCCTTGAGAACCAACATGGTGAAGGTAATTTTTGCCTTTGTCTCATCTTAAAGGTGTTATTTATGCAAGCTTATCTGGGGCACAGTTTTAATGTAATGCAGCTTCCTATTTTTTACGCAATATAGCAGAAGCACAGCAACCATTGGCATCTATTGTTGTCTAGTAGCAATCCGAAGAGCATTGAAGATGCTAAACGTTTAGCTGAGAATCTCATGGATACAATCAGTGTAGAATTCGGGGCTTCAAGGTTCGTTTTTCTTCCAGAATATCTTCAAATGTTGCTATAGATAATAGGCTTTCTCCCTGTTTTCATCATCTTTTGTCTTTCTTCTACTTATATGGATGTCTTACAAAAAATTCAGGGTTTCCTCAACTAAGGTGTATGGTGCTGTACCACCACCACAGCAACTGCTTTCTGGAGCTCCGAGTTCTGAAACGCGCAAAAGCCAAATTTGAGTTCAGCATATGGTTGATGACATCGCTACCCATCATATCAACGTCAAATGCTGTTAATCCGTTTCCAGTTCCTCCAGCAACAGCTCTTTATCCTCAGTTTCCAGTGTTGCAGCCTCCAGGGATTTCAAATGGTGGGCACTTGCGACCAAGTCCAGTCAGTTACTTACAACCTGTGGCTGGTGGAACTAGCTATAGTGGGTATGCCGGAATATACCCTCAAGCCACTCCACTGCAACAAGTTGCTCAAGTCCTTAAGCAATCAGTTTCTCCTGTTATCTCCACTGTTGCCCCTACTTTGTTGACAACTGCATCCTTATCAAAGCCAAGTGATAGTTCAAGTAAGGAAAAGGAAAGGCGCCCTCCTCAAAAGCGAAAGTTTCAGGAGCTACCTGCTGATTGTAAAGTCCCAGCAAAATCCAAAGAGGTAACATAGTTTTTTATCTGGAATGGCAATGGTTTTAGGGAGATTCTGATGGGTCGAAGCCCATGGTATCTTCCGTACCTAAATTACCGTGTGTTTGAAACAATGTTTGCGAGTGTTGGGTAGTACTTGTAAGCAATAAGCATTAGTTAACAGTGAACAGATCAGGTAAGCGTTTTACATGGGAAAATGGTTAGATATTCTGGTTGGGATTGAAAATTTGTCTTCTGGTAGGTTAAAGGTTAAGTAGTAGGAAGTATAGCATGTATCTTCATAAGCATTTCATATGCGCATGTGTGTGAATTTTTACTGTTTGTAAAGGTTTCAAACGTGATTACAAAAACTTTTATTGTGGAATCACAATTATCATGGAAGTCCATGGTTTCTGATGCATTCTGAGTTTTACTGGAACAATTTATCCTGTGCTGACTTTTTCCCTTACTATTCCAGGTATTTTTCTGAACTTCTAAGAAGCTAACTAGCTGATTCTGGACCCGTGGGCCATTGGTTGAATGTTTCACAGGGTATTCTTAATATTGGAGGCACCATGTGTTTGCAGTCATTCTTGCTTTGGCGATCAGAATCAGAACCTTATACTTTTAAAACGTCCTTCAAAAGTCGGACATATCTCCCTTGTGTGCATGATTACGTGCAGGCCATTTTTTGCATAATCTCATGTATCTACACTTAAGTACCTTGCATTTAGGCTGGCATTAGGCTTGTTGCAATGGTAGAATAGGCTCATCCTCCATAAAGTTATCGCTTGACTTAATTTCTTATCTCCAGTCAGTTCTTGGCACATAGAGTTTGAGAAAATGAACATGAAATCGACCAGTATATACAGATCTTAACCAGTGTTTGGAACCAGCTACATCGTATGATCTTTAACTTGTGTCTTTAATGATGTTAGTGAGCTTATCTGAATGAAGATGTTGTTTTAGTTCACTTAGGTTCTAAATGAGCTTGTAAAGGTTTAGCTTTATAGGATACATCTTTGTCCTGGATTTGAAAGCAAGCTTTGCTCTCTATGCTTTTAAGGAAGACCATCTCTTTTGTAGTTTGCATGATCACTATTTATCTGCCAATACAATTATCTAACCATTGTGGTGTGAATGGCAATGTTTGTTCCTATCATTTGTTGCAGCAGTCAGAGTTAGCAATGGCAGGTGAAGTTGCTCCAAAGAATATAGTTGAGCAAACAAATGGAATGCGATCACTGCCTTCACCACGATCCATGATGCCTCCTCCTCCACCAAAGACCATCCCACCACCACCTTCTAAGGCTGTATCTCCTCCATCATCAAGAGCCATGCTTCCTCCACCACCGCGATTTACACCATCAAAACAACCTCCAGCTCCAAGATCACAGGAAGACCAAAGTACTACTAAGAAACCAAATCCAGTTCCAGGTATAGGACTAGAATCAACGGTTCTTATGTTTAATCCCTATTGATTTGCTTATTGCGGTTAATGGTAACTTAACCATAATCTACCATCAGATTTATGATCAACCACCCCCTGATGTTGCAGATACTTTAATAAAGCTGATGGAGTATGGGGATGATGAAGACGACGATGACGAATGACTAACAGTGTAGTGGTGGATGATGGAACCATCTGATCTGGCAAACAATATGCCTGGCTATGTTTGTAAGAATAGAATGTTTGGGTCTTGTTTATTTGGCCTGATATAAAGTTTAAAGACATTAGCTTACACTTGTCCTGCAACCTATTACTATGGCTGATTTTGTGATGCCCTTTTTGTTGTACCTCTTACAAATACATGACAGAGAAGCCTTTCCCAAGTTACACATCCTTTTGTCTATGATTAGACTTGGATTATACAATGGCTTGCTAACTCTAGTAGATGTCTTTAACTTTTATTTCACTAAAACATATTCATGAAATGATGAATATAAATATTACAAGGTCAAATAAATTCAATACAAACATGTGTAAACAAAGTCTATACCAATAACATAAAGTTTACTCTTCAGATTCACTTCACCTTCTGTAGGAATTGCTCAAGGATTTGGAAGAACCAGCAAAGAGATCCAACAAAAGCTTCTCAAGATCATCAGTACTGTACTTGATATACCTCTCACTCACACTGTTCTTGTGTCTACTGTAAAACGTCCAGTACGCTTGAATCACCCACATGGACGCCTTTGTCCTCACATCTTCTCTCAGCCTCTCGTCAGAGATCAGCCACCCTGTTTGCGCCTTGTACACTTCCTCAAAGGCAGAGTTGAATCCTTGAAACCGCTCTCTCGGGCGTAAGTTTCTTGAACCAGAACCAGATCCTGAGCCAGAGCCAGAACCTGAACCTGAACTGTCGTCCTTGAGGAAGGACAGGACAGGAAGCCAAGTGGAGCGTTCGTACTCTGTTGCTTGCTGCTGAAACTTCCATGTATGTTTTCTGTTCCATTTGTCGCCAAAGATATGTCTCAGCTCGGACTTTAGCACTTTCCTGGTCATGTAGTGAATGTTGTTCAAGAGAAAGATGTGTCTCAGAGAGACATCTCTGTATAGCTTCGCCTTCTCTTCAAGGTTAGCTTCAAGAACCGATGTTATGGAGTAGAAATGCTTGGTCATCGCCAAAAACTTCTCCGGTGAAGAAGAGTTTTCGTAAGTAGACTCTTCTTCCACCATCACGGGGTCGATAACATCCGGGGATGGAGGTATACTGAGATCATCTACATCATCATGTTCCATGAGAAGCGAATCAAGCGTTTGGCTAAAGTCTGTTAACGCCATGAGGTAGTTCATCACGTAGTTAGTAAGTGGGTGAACAGCTCCACCAGGGAAAGGATGAGACGAAACATCTGAAGCAATGGCACTTTTGAACTCAAGAAACGTCGCTCTTGCGCAGTCACCAAGCCTCCTCATCACTTCTCTGTACTCTGTCCTTACAGATGAACTGTGATGATCTGAGAAGAGTGCATCAATCTCAGGTAAAAGCTCGGAAGCTAGCTCATACATTTCAAGAATCCTAAGCAACTTTTCAGGTTGTCGTGGACCAAGAGACACAGCTTCACCAAAGTTGAGCAACTGCATCACAGGAGCCTTCACTGTATCCACAAAACATGTCACACCGATCTCGTTTAACTCCCCAAAGATCTGACTGGCCAGAGACTTCTCGCTAACGAGATACATCTGCACGATGTTCCTCATAACAAGAACCCATTTCTTGATGTTTGTATTCAACGTAGCCCAATCCATCTTCAACACATCTTCAATACTCAACTTCTCAACCTCGTGGTCGTAAAGAAACTCGTCCAAGGCCTCTTTCCTAACCATTGTACACACCTGGATACACTCACGGTCATACCCTGAAGCAATCATAGTGTCTGCAATGTTCTTGAGATCTAATATAACCTCAGGTCTAATCAAGATCTCCTCTGAGTTTCTCCTACTGTTGTTATTGCTGCTGCTTCCAAGAATCAAATCCTCAGTGGAAGCAGCTCCAAAAGAACCTTCTTCCACGCCATGATCAGACCGAAAAGAAGCCTGTTCAAGCTCAAAAGGTAACCTGTTCTCCACAAGAAGATGCTTAAACTCATCCTCTAACCTCGCCATTGCCGTCTGCAAAACGTCATGAGCTTTTCTCAGAGATACCTCCTCGGATTCATCTAACCTATCAATCAACACTCTCAGCTCATTCACAGCATCCAAAAACTCATTCCCTGCATCTGAACCCAAGTCCCAGATCATGGTTTCATCTACCTCACGTGTCATGATCTTCTCACAAACAACATTAAGCCTTGTCTCAATCTCATCTCCCTCGTATCTATCCTCAGAGACTACCACCATTACACGAGACAGCTCTGATAAGAGGTTCCCTAACACGTTCTTAGCATTTCTAGTGAGGTTCTTGCCAGATCTAAGCTCCTGAACAAGATAGTTTGCAGAAGCAATCAACTTCTCTTCTCTATCTATCTCTAACTCTCCCATCTTAGATAAAAGCTTAAAAGGCTAAAAAGGAACAATCTTTAAACCCTAATAATACTCAGAGAGCATTTGAAACCAAGAAAGGTTGAGACTTTGAAGGGGGAAGTTAGTAAAGATTCATAAAGGAGAGATCTTTTGGACAAATCTGGGGAAGAGAGTGAGTTTGGTAGTAAAAGAACAAACTGGGTAATAACGGAAACACTCTTTAAAGATAGCTTCTGACTGAAATATTCAGACTTTCTTGGGGAACACAAATTTTCCCGGAAAGTCTCTCTCTTTTATCTCTTCGTTTGTGTTTTTTTGGACTGATTTGTTTTGCTTAAGACCACAACAGAGGAAGAAGAAGATTCAACGGAAGAAATGTCTTACGCTTATTTCTATTATTTGTTTTTATGTTTTTAAGAAATAATAGTATTGTTTTTTTATCCACCATCAAATAATTAATAGAATGTTGGATTATCATATGCTTAAACACACTCGGCTTCTAAACAAGTGCACAAAAAATAAACACAACTGGGATTATTGTGAAATAGTAATATGCTTGTTTATATAAGATGATTTAATTAAAATAAATATTTTAGTATAATTGAGTGATAATGCAACATTAGTGGTGTGCTATCATGTAATCGTGCCGATTCAAATGAAAATAAGCAAGTTTGGGACCGGAATATCTATTTAGGAAAAACAAGCAATTAATTTCGTGGTCCAAGGCTCACAACTTGATCGTTACACAACTAGATGATTACACATAACATCCGCAGAAATTACAGATTGTTACAAATTAATTTAAATGCGGATCAGAGATTTAGAAGCAATAAACATTTTTTTAAAAATATTAATAAAAATATTTTTTTTTCATAATTTTTGAAACTTATACCTATATACGTATATATATATATATATATATATTCTTCAAGAATTTTGGGGGTTCAAACTCGATGTCTGATACCGTCTGATGATAGATGTTTATACACTGCATAGTGTGAGAAGTTCAGTTTAACAGTGAAACTTTTATTAGTAAGAAAAATTATGTTAGCTGAGTTTATCACTAAATTTGATCATATATAACAATAGGTTTATTATAATTATTTATATTAATGTTAAATTTTGTATAGAAGAGTCCCTAACTATATACAAAAAAAAAAAACATAAGCATTCAACAATTATTCAAACGATTAGTATAGATTAATTGATATATTTTTGAAATTGCATATAAAGCTCGTATATATGGTATTGATAAGTTTTTTCCCCAAAAAAAATATTGAACTAGTATCCAATTTGAGAGTTTATAGAAGAAAGTAACTACTTTTGAGAATTAAACTTAAGGATTGACCCACGTATGAAAACTTAGGTACATATGTTGAATTTGTGGACATGTGTAAACTTGTGGAGAAAGAAATGTTTACTGAAGCTTTACCTCACTACACACGCATATTATATTATGTCAAGACTTTTAGTCAAAAGCAAAAATATAACTTTTAAATTGGTTGACTTTCGTAAGTCAAGTCTATAAAACTTGGTAACTTATTATTGATATGAAAAACAAAAGAAACTACTGCACAACCACATCGGACCAATAGTTTGTAATCTCTTATTATCACTAGTCATGTTTGAAACGATTTTTACATAGTAATCAAATTACTTCTTTTCTATATACACTATCAATTGATCTAGTTGGTAACGTATTTAGTGTTACATAATAGACTAATTTGAAAACGCACAATATTATCTAACTTGAGTTTGTAATACTTTTTAATTAATGGCAAAAAGTAAACCGATTATACTCACTATATTTACCTATTTGGATCAAAACTCAAGTTCAAACTAATTAAATAGCGATAATTTAATTCTCAGCAAAAATTAAATTTAAAACCAACGTGGATACACAATGAACATCAAAAGATTATCACCAGATTACTACCACTTGGTTAATCAATCAAATTACTTCCACGTTTATTTTCGGAAAATCTTTGTTAAAAAGGGCCACAAACTGTGTGGACAAGAAGCGTGTACTTTGTATGTGATTACGAAGATACCGATGGCCCATCGTAGACCCAGACTTGACTGGATATTCTCAAGAACGTAAGAAGTTAGTGCTAGTGTTCAATTCGGTGGAACAACCGAACGAACTAAAGCCATACACTGAAATAATGCAAAAGTTGTTCCAGATGACCTTTGGCTAAATCCTATAATCTTGAGTTGGTTTTGCTACATTAACTCGGTTGGTACTTTAACATGTACTCCCCAAATAAATTAGACGACCTTGGCCTAACGCTTACCAACTACACAAGAAAGAATATATACATCATTACGTACAAAATGTGAAATCACGAGTTTGATAAAAAGAACTCTATTTATACACCTTGAAATATGAAACACTGTAACATTTGTTCGGAATGGATATTTGATAAACGCTTAAATGGTCACAAGAAGGGAGATGGATTAACAACAATGTGCTTTAAGGGATGTGTCACGTCATAGCCACCAGCATGCTTAACGAACTCTGCAGGCGTTAGGAAGCTTCCGTGGCACACACACACAATCCTCACCTCCTGGCCTTTCATGTACCGATACAGAAACCCATCGACCTTTCTCCCGTTGGGTCCATCGCCTGTGGTCGACACGCATGGCATGTCTTCTATGATGTTTCTAGCCGTAGGTGGAGATTGAGCACTTGTTGGACTTGTTTCTATGGACTTGTTTGTTGTTGCTTCAAACGCAAAGTAAATGTCTCAATAAAACAACTCCAAATCACAAGGGCAACACACAAACATAACATACTGTAACCAAAGTTCTAAAAATTGGTCTACATGGCACTTAGGTCTCCGTCTACATGGCAACTTGGTCATATATGAAACGATCTTCTTAAAATCCTATTTGTACTGATTTATACTATTCAAATCGATTTAAACTATTCAAAATCAGTTAAAATCAATCTAAATTAATTTAAAAATATGTTAATTTAAACAAAATGTTAATATAAATTCACAAATGTGTCTAATTTGTTTTTTGTTTTGCATATCTAACTTTAATAATTTATAACAAAATTTAATATTTTTATTTAAAAACTAAAATATTATATATATATATATAATATAAATATAAAATAAATCAATAATTTGTTTACGTCTAGGCTTAGCTTAGCTTAGGCTTCGTCTAGTCTTCGAATAATTCGCCTAGTCGCTAGTTTTCTATAAAGAGTTTAGTTACCGCTTAGCGAAATTGATGGATCAAGAAGGAAAAAATTAAACAAACAAAACAAACCCTACCAAAACACAATCATGAAGACCATATAGAAAGTATCAGATCATGGAAACATAGTGGTACCTTGAAGAGGAGGAGGGGCGGTGTCGAGTTCAGACAAACCAGAGGAACCACTTCCA
The DNA here is from genome assembly GCA_905132765.1 of Moricandia arvensis. Classification (NCBI taxonomy): domain Eukaryota; kingdom Viridiplantae; phylum Streptophyta; class Magnoliopsida; order Brassicales; family Brassicaceae; genus Moricandia; species Moricandia arvensis. The sequence continues at coordinate 10,747 of CAJHQP010001723.1, forward strand.
GAAGATCCTTCTTCTACAATCTTGTCAGCTTTGTGTCTCTCCCTCCTCTGCTTCTCTGACCTCTTTCTCTTAGCCTCAAGCCTCCTCAAGCTTTGCAACTCCTTCCTCTTCCTCAACTCCTCCGTCTCCACCGGTAACGAGCAAGTCCTACTCAGCTCCGATCTACCATCGTTGACCAAGAAGTCAGGAACCGAAGGTGAACGCACGAGCAGCCTCTTGTTAGCAAGTGGGTCCACACCAAACCTACCGTTGAGAGAAAGCCCTAAGTCTAGCTCAATCTCTACCTCTATTTCTTGAACCGACAGTTTCTGCTTCTTGGACATGAACCTCTGCGACAAATCTCGTCGGAGAATATTCCGGTAGATATCTCCGTTTTCACTTTTCTCACCTTCCAACATAGTATTATAGAGATAACAAGATTTTTAAAAATACTGGAAAATTCAACAGATTCTTGATAAAAAGTAATTCAAATACCAAGAAAAGTGCTAACCAAACTTCGAAGATTATTTTTTATATATAAAACTCCCTTAAAAATTAAAAGATTATACCGAAAATTTCTCCCAAAAATCTCTTGAGAACAATATAAATTACAGGAAAAATAATTAAAGCCCAAAATATAAGAACAAGAGAGAATTTAGGTAGATAGATAAAGAGAGAAGAGATGACAATCTGACAAGCTGTCTTGTCTATTTGAGAGAAACTTTAATACCGAAAGTACCCTTTGTTTGGTGCATTAACGACACGTGGAACCATGGAAGGCTTCTGTCCAGGACTTTTAGAGCACCCACGTGGTTTTCCCAAAAAATCAAACATTTGATAAACAAAGACCAGACTCGTCGCAGACACCGTACACATGTCGTATTCTCAGTGGTAGTCACGTTGTCAGATTGGATGTCGCAGCTTCAAGTCGTCACGTGTCGGCGTCTCAATCTATCTTCTGCTTCGCCACGCGTCTCGCCATAGTTTGTCTCTTCTCTCGTTGGACAAGTTTATTTATACTGTAGAAATTTACTTGGTTGTAAAAGAGCAATACCATTTGGACTTGTCAACTTAAATTTCCAAATTATATTAATATTTATTAAATAAGACATTTTGATATGAAATTTTAATAAATATTAAAAGTTTGATAAATTCAAGTTAGAGTAGACCATTGATAATAATAGTAAGAATGATAATACATCAGATTCACACACTTGTCTTCCTCTCATTGCATCACAACAGCTAAGCAAAGCAATCAAACCAAATCATAAAGTGCACAGACAAAAAATTCTGGAAAGCGATTTATTCCGACGCAAAAGGATAATCACGTAATGATTCATGTTATAATATTAATATTAATAATATGCATTTCATATCAAGCAAACACAAACTTATTAGTTCCATACTGTATCATATATTCATATTAGAGAGGTAAAAATAGAGATTTAGGTAGTCTAATTACTGATTAATTAACCAAAGGGAGAAGAGTAAGAGAGAGAAGAGTAAGAAAGAGACTTTGCTAGTTTCTGGTCCGCCAAGCTTAGAGTATTTTTTATCTGGGTTGGATCAAGTAATGGGCTTCTGTTTGTTAGTAACTAAAAGTCTAAAAATCAACCAGCTTGGCCATTTTATTCCCATTCACTTAACTCTTAACTCTTGAGTTTTGAAATAAGGCTCTACACATGTAAACTAATACTAAACAGAAGATCATCACATTATACTACTTTAAATTAACAACCATTATCAAAAGTTACAAAAATTAATTAGAAAATGTGCATTTTGTTAAAACATATACAATACTTCTTAATACTTCTTCCGTAACGAAAGAAAATCATATTTTAGAAAAAAAAATTAAGAAACTCATATTTTATAAAAGAAAATCATTTAAAAAATTACACTTTTAATGCATTAATTAATGATAAAATATAAATTTTAATATGTTAGTTAAAATGTTATTAGTTAAAAATTATGAAAAATAGTTGGTAACTAAATTTTATAAGTTTTTGTGAAAACTTTAAAATATATATCTTTTTGGAACATAGAAACTATTATTTATAATTTTTTTAACCACCACAAAGAAAAACTTATTGTTTCTGTAATTGTGAAGTCCACTTTAAAGGATAACAGTGACGAAGAGCCCAATTCACCTTCACAAACACAATGTTCTTCAAACCCAAAAATAAAAACATTTTAATTTTCCAAACCATTTCGAAATAGAGAAATAAACAAATCCATCTCACACTTCTTCAAACACAGACCAATCTCCACACCACCAAGCTCATCCCTCCTCTCAGACATAGAAAACGCCTCATTCCTATCAATAGACACAGTCTCACACCTAACCGGTTTTCCCCACCCAAAATCCGACCCATACAACCCAAACCGGTTCGACCCAACAACAGACCCAGTCTGCGTACCCGGTTCAACCCCCTTCGTCCCATCAATATACAACTCGCAAATCCCTTCAATATCTTGCGAACCAAGATCTCTAACCGAACCGCTTATAATCTCAACCGCATTAACAAAACCATCTTCTCCCAACAACACTCCCGCTCTATGTCCGAAACAACCAACCGGAAACACACAGTTCCCGAAGTAACTCTCTGGAACCGGTTTACTCAACCGGTTCCTGAAATCAGCTGCGTACATGAACTGAACCGGTCTATCCACGTCACCTCCACGCGTTTTCACCAAACAAGACCAAAGATAAGCGTTGGTGACAACAAACGTTGACAAGTGAACGTTCTCACGAGTCGATGACTCGTTTTTAGCCCTCTCCTTAAGTTTGTGAACGTTCTCCCGAGTCAACTCGAGTGTGGTCCTGACCATGTCTGGACTAATCTCCACAACAGGAGGCAGCTTAAGTGTTTTGTCTTCTGAAACTACTTCCAAGATTCTTGCATCAAGAGTAACAGGAACATTGTCATTGATGAGGGTTCGGTCTAGACAAGGAGTTATGTCCCCTATGGTTCCGTGTTTACATAAGTGAGCCCATGATGTTACAAACATGGTCATTGACTTACCGTCCATGGCTGCGTGATGAGATGTTATGCCGATGGAGAAGCCTTGGTTAGGGAAGAGTGTTACTTGTAAAGAAAGAAGAGAGGGTGAGTCTTGAGAAGAAACATGAAGCTCTGGGACTAAAGAACGTATCTCTGTCTCGGGACGTGGCTCTTTCCCGGAGAGGAGAGAGAAGTCAGCGTCGCTCTCGGCGAGTGTCAACGTGACGTAGTGGTCTGGGAGGAGGAGGATGTGTGGTTTTGGGTCTTGTGGGTTCCATCTGAGGCGACCTGCGAGTGGGAGGTAGTGAGTGAGGACGGTGGAGAGAGAGTGTTCGAGCTTGGGGAGGATTAGAGAGTGGAAGGAGGTGGGGTTGTGGAGTTTGTAGAAGATGAGTCTCTGATAGGTCCCAAAGACTTAAGAGAACAAGAACACAAGTTTACTACAATTTTCTTTTCATTCCCTCAAATAAAACACTTGATCACTTAAATACACAAAAGATGTCAAATAATAACTGCCAACTAAACCAATATAGAACATGGTAAACAAGTGGAGATGATCCCACTAATATCAGAGAACACACGATGCCATGACTCTTGTTATGATCCTATCAATACTTCACCCTCCAAAGAACCTTGTCCTCAAGGTTCAGCACAACATGAGAATCTTTACATGTTATGTTTCTTCTCCATAGCACCATATGACTGTGCACTCTTCTTATCACGTAGTGGTGGTGGTCTACCAAAGACTAGTTCATTATTGACGATACATACCTTGTCACCGTTACGTCCACGATCAAACGGGTGTTTCCCATAAGTACAAAAGGAAACATGCAGCGTTGAGAGCTGCAAATAACCGGCTCCTAATCCATGCTTGGAAGAGTTTGACCGGGTACACCTTCTTGATTCTTTTGCAAGAATAGTGTGGTGGTGACGTCTGACTGGAACAGTTCAAACTCGTCTTTGTTCCGGTGGTGAAGTGGTTGAACATTTGAGTGAAGAAGTCACCATTGGCTGCTCGGTGGTCATGCCCATGATATGTTTTGATTTTTTCGTGGGTTTCAACTTCAACAACTTCATCTTCTCTCTCCAAGTTGCTGCCGCTTCTTCCCAATATTGCACCATCTTCTTCATCTCTTCACGTAGTTCATCATGAAGCGCAAGAAACTCTTTCTTCATGGCTGCATGCAAAACCTCCATTGATGGCTCACAAAGAAAAGCATAACACTCCTCAGTCATGTTTTATAGTCTAAGGTTTTGATACCACAAATGTGGTCCGGATCAAAACCAAAAATTGCTTTGATGCCAATTAAGGCCTCTCCTCAAAGCTAAGAGATTTGCTCTGATACCAAATGATAGGTCCCAAAGACTTAAGAGAACAAGAACACAAGTTTACTACAATTTTCTTTTCATTCCCTCAAATAAAACACTTGATCACTTAAATACACAAAAGATGTCAAATAATAACTGCCAACTAAACCAATATAGAACATGGTAAACAAGTGGAGATGATCCCACTAATATCAGAGAACACACGATGCCATGACTCTTGTTATGATCCTATCAGTCTCTCTGTGGGGTGGAACTTTATCCAACGTAAGTCGAAGAAGGTGAGTGGGAGATGGAGCGAGTTGGTTGTGTTGTGAGATGAGTTTGTTGCTGGGTTGACTCGGGAGGTTTTGGTTACTTTGACCGCCATTGATGGAGGAAGAAGACATTTCTTACTTCATAGGGTTTGTATTATGATATACAGTAATAACGAGAGACCCATGTGTCATGAAATAAACAAAGCTTTGTGTCAATTACAAATCAAGTAACTATAAAATATCATGACAAGTGGAGTAGAATATGATTCTGATGTTAGATACAAACAAGATGCCTTATTAGCAAGTGGATGTGTTTGGTGTGCAACTTATAGATGCTTTAGTGTCCTAGATCCGAAGTAAAACTAAACACATTAAAAAGTTCTATAGATGCTTTAGAGTCCTAGATTCAAAGTAGCAAATGCTATAATAACAAAGTATATCACTGTTGCCAGAGAGAGTATTCATCAGCTAGACTTATTTGTTACAATCGTTAATTTCAGGTATTAAACTTATCTAAGCATCAACCGAACATGTTGAAGAAGAGTAGTTGTTTCCTTGTACTTTTACTTTTTGTTATAATCAGACAAAGTATGCTTTCAGAAACAATAATACATTACAAAAGGACAGTAATATCAATGGCCTTGCATGTCCAACATCTCATCAAGTTGTTTAATCCTCTCTAATCCTTCACTAATCAGGTACCTGATCTTTTGCTTGTCCTTGCACTCACTGTTCTTCTCCATCTCTTGTCTAATACTCTGTTTTAATTCCCCTATAGGCATATGAACATGGATTAACAATCAAGCTTACTTTCTACCATCAAAGAGCAATGAATACAAGAACACTAACCTCTAGCCTGAGGAGGAGCCCTCTGGGCTATCTTTAATGCTCGTCTGTAAAGTTTAAGCACTCTAGCTCTGAGAATAAAGCTCTGCAAATCTAAGGCATTAACCATAGCCGACGATCCAAAGCTCTTTTCACTGGGGCAGATATGTCTCTGTTGACAACATTAGAGACTCATAAGTCATAACTACTTTCTAAAGCACAAACCTTTTTGACTGTCTTAATCGTGGACTCTTGTCAGGTTTTGCTTCGAAAGAAACTATGAAACAATTACAAAGACAAAGTCCAGAACAAGTTCTAACAAGCCGAAGAACTGAAACTGAAAAAAAGGAAAACATAAGAACATAACAAGAGTTTTGACCAGTGGAAGCTAAGTGATTAGTGTTTGTGTCTGGATGATTAGAACTAAAATATCTTCAAAAAAATCATATGAAGATTAAACAATGAACATTGCCATCAATGAGTAACATCTAGATCTAAATCCAAAGATCGAAACTTTGACATTTGAAAAATTGAAAAGCTCATGAACGGATAACGTGAAGGCAAGTAAGTATAAGAAGACCTCAAAAACCACAATCAAGTGGTTACCTTTTAGAAGGCGAGAAGCTCTTCTTCGTCGGAGATTGATGAAAGACAAGTCGGTCGACTTGTTTGGTGAAGAAGAGAGAACCTAACTTTTGTTTTCTCTGATATCATTTAACCATCTGACCGGTTTATGTTTTTATCCGGTTTATACTAAATACAGACCGGATTACAGACATGTTAAGATTCGACCGACCAAACAATAGATACCGCTTGGATTAATCCGGTTTTTACAGGACAGATGAAATTGAATACGACCGGTGTTGTATTACACACAGACCGGTAATTACAAACTGTAGATGTTGCTATGCCAACATCATCTGGATTATGTATAAGACATTGATTCAACAAATCGTTACCAAAACCACTAAACTAATATAAAACTGTTTAAAAAGAAAAACGAACATAACTAAAAAATTAAGACAAATCTCCTAAATAACTATTTTTGAAGCTTTTGTCATAAAAATAATTCTCAAAAACAAATTGACAAATCTAATTTTTTTATTATCAAAAAATTATTTTTTTTCAATTTAAAACCTCACCCCCAAACCCCCACCCCATAACTCTAAACCCTAAGTCTAGATTAGTTAACCCAAGGGATATAAATGTATATTAGTCATTTTGTTACCTTGGGTTAACTAATCCTAGACTTAGGGTTTAGAGTTTATAGGATAGTTTTGGGGATGAGGTTTAAAATTGAAAAAAATAAAATAAAAATTAATTTTTTGAAAATAGAAAAATGCCTAGATTTGTCATTTTTGTTCTTGAGTGTTATTTTTGTGACAAAATTTTTTTATGGTTATCTTAGGGTATTTCTCTAAAAATTATAGGATAGGAGTTTAGAATCTCCGACCTTATTCCATTTTATTCAAAATTTATTTCCCGATAAAATCTATTTAATCTTATTCTAAATTAACTTCAAAATAGATAAGAGAATAATTTCACATTTCCAAAAACAAAGTAAGCTAATCGTTCCATTTTGGATAGTTTTAAAGTAAAAGTTAACTCTATTTAAAAGTTTTCTGTTTTGAAAGTAAAAAGAAAAAAAAACAATGGAGATGCTCATAATATAACAAAACCAAAATCTATTCAGTACATCTAAGAGTAGGATTAACGGTTAAACCCATACAAAATTTTTTTAATTTTTTTTATTGTTCTTTTAAGTTTAATTAAAAATATATATATTAAATTATAAGTCATGTATTAAAGGGATCCGCGAACAATGTAAAAACTTCTTAATAATCTTTTATTTGGTGATTTTGTGAGGTGATTTTTGGATTGTGGTGGATCCCACCTTCTTTCCACCTCTAAATAAGAAAAAGTATAACAACATCATACTCATTCCAGCTACTCTCTCAGGGCGGACGCAGGTAAGGGATGGGTGTGGCAAAGGCCCCACCCTAATGAAGATTTTAGTACAAAACTTATTTAAATACCTTTAATCTAACTTGTTATTGCATTTTGTGTCCCATATTTTGTATTTAAATGTCCTTATATCAAATGTATATAACATTTTGTGTTCCATGTCTTATAAATTTCTGGGTCCGCCCCGGTACTCTCTTGCACGAATCATCTCTTCTCGACCAGAATACAGTTTCTAAATGCGTATGTGTGTCTGCCTAGGAATGGCCTGTCTATAAAGCTTCCAAGATTCACTTGCTTCCGTAATAGATTCTTGCCCAAAAGGGTTCTTCTTGATGAAATCTTGAACGTTTTCAGCTTCTACTAACTTCTCCAGATGAAGTCTCAGATCACCACCATTACTTGAATTATGTATAAGACATTGATTCACCAAATCGTTACCAAACCATTAAACTAATGTTAATGCTGAATCAAAGGGGATAACAATCTATAGGGAGAGATGAAAGTTATTACCTAAGGAATCTCTGCTCCGTTAGCAATCAACATTTTGGTGAAGGGAAAATAAGCCAAACAAGTGACAATCCGTCATACATAATGCAACTAGATTCTACCTTAGGCGACAGCTTTTTAGCAGAATACTTAGTGCTAATGGAATTAATTTTGATGAACGAAATGATAGAATACTAGCAAAATATAACATGTGCAGATTACTTGCCTGAGACGTTTCTCATAAGCCAGATATACAATACTTAGTGCTGCTAATCGACAAGTGTGAAGTTTTACTAGCAACAACTTTATTTTCTCTTATGTTTAAGATCGTTATAAAACGTCCCATAGAGTCTAATATACTTTTCTTTTTAATGTTATATGGCAGTGAATTTTTCTCTAAATTAAAGTCATAAAAGAGGACAAGATCGATCAGCTGCCTGAAGCTTTGATTCCGAAAATATTGTCTTCACTTCCAATAAAAACTTTTATATTCATAAATGATATTTTTGCCTTAATGACGGTATTAGTGGAAGTTGGCACCATCACTTAAGTTCGATTCTAATTAAGGATCATGAAAATGAACACTAAACATTGTGTTCGATAAGAAAGACTTTGAAACAATCTTTTCTATTGAAAACAATGTGTTAGATTCAGAGATTGTTTCAGTCTTTTCTATTAAAGTAGTGTTCATCTTCCTAGTTTAGAATCAAACTTGAGTTTTGGCACCAATTTTCAATAAAACAATCACTGTGCAGTCAAAACACTCGTGTATATAACACTTTTTGTTGAAAGTAAAGCCAATATTTTCTGACTCAAAAACTTCAGGCAGATTATCTATCATATGTTCTCTTTAATGGAACTTCAGTTTAGAAAACTTTTCAAACAAAAAAAAAGAAATTAAATTTAATGCAGTTTGACTGATTCTAGCTTTACTTTTTATAGAGGAGAAGCAAGCAAATATTATTAATTAATCATGTATTAACAACATATTAGAGATACATTTTTTTTTAATATTAGAGATACATCAATACGCATATCCGACAATAAATTAATCTGCATATATATGGTGTCTTTGATGACATTCTACCAAAACAGTTGAGAAAAATATTGGGGTGTTTAAATTAGCAAATATTGGAGTTTAAAACTTGACCTAAATACAATTGATCCACCTTTGTAGTTGTATTTAGGTGAAAAGGTTTAAAACTCCCGTGCACCAACATGTTATTTACAAACATCCTATAGGAAAACTTATATATGTAAGATTGATTCAACCTTGATTAACAAGTCTTATTCTTCCTATTAAAATGCTTAGTAATTGAACAACGCTAGTGTGTACTTGTAACAGAATATAAAACAAAGAGAGCATGGCCTATTTTCCCGGTTCTTATGTCTCCCCTCTCACTCACGTGAGAGGTTGTGCATGAAGTTGAAGTTTCAACCAGTGAAGCCTCTACACAACATTTCAAGTGAGTGAAAGTGGTAGATCCATGATATGGGATAGATCGTATATATGCACAAAGAGTTGTCTTTGGAGACAACCAAAGGGTTGGTTTTAGAAAGTAGATATAAGAACATGAGAGAGCGAACAAACAACAACATATGCATATTCTAAACTCATCCCATGTCTCTTGCTCTCACCTCGTCCACGACGTGTCAGACGAGAGATAGAGATATGGGACGAGGTAGGATATGTCTGAGGAGATAAACGAAGAAGTTTTTAGGGGTAGATACGAACTTGGTTGAGAATGAGCTACTATATAAAGAGATGAAAGGCTTTGAAATACTTTGACCACAAAGATATAAATCAAATTTTAGGGTTGGAAACATTGGACCCAAATATTTATTATCTCAATTAGAAGATAACTTCCTTTTATTCATTATTCACACAATCTTATCCCTTAAATCTTAGACTAGTGTATTTCACAAAAAATAATTGAGAATAAGTTATTGAATTAAAATACTCATAGACAACAAGTATCTATGTTATAGATGTGCATTTGCCGATAGAAAAGTAGCCATGGTCAAATATTTTCTACTAATTCAATTTTTAAAACACTTGTACTTATCATATGATTGCATACATATTGCATTGCGAGAGAGTTCACATGCTATGCGATGATGATAGCCTAGCATCTACATATCTTGACATACATTTAGTCATATGCCTCGGGATCTGATTCTCGTAACTTAAAATTACCTTTATATATTATATAGTTGTGGTCCAAACAAAATGTTGATCCTGTGATGATCATATATTGAATAAAAGCGTGATTTATTAGTTCTTTTCTATATCTTAATGAAGCTAACTGTGGAAGAGTGCTTTGGCTTTGTAAGTGGATAGCCACGAGAAAGTTACACTTGCAATATTAAAAAATTGTTAGTTTCTTTTGATACCAAGTGGTTCGGAGCCAAAACTCGTAATTTCACAGTTCAAAACTATAATATGTAATATTGGTTTTATCCCATCGGTTATTCGAATTGGAAACTTCTAATACAATGACCAAGATCATTTTCGGTTGAACTAAAATGCTCTATTAACATAGATGCAACCAAAATGTGCTAATTTTTCTCAATATTGAAAACAAGTGAATAACTAGTACAATAATAAAAAACAATGCTAACAAGAGTACTACACAAGCAAGCTTTGGCTTCCACAGAAGAGTACTACACAAGCAATGGATGAAACTAAAATACAGGTGGATGTGAAGTTAAATAAAACTTTTCTTCAAAGAATCGCTTTAGAAGATATAAGTGGTTCCATTACAATAGCTGATGTATTATACTTCCTAGAATTGTCTAATTCTCCATCTCTGCCTCAAAGCTCAGAAGTTGCAATTATATCTCACTCCTGAGTACATCATCTCATACACTACCTTAAACCAATGCTCCACTAGTCCAGAACAAGACTACAACTAGTTCCCCATGCATGATAGTGATCCCTTTACTAATGAATTACTCCATGTATCATCAGGGATTGCTACACTAGTAACAGCTGCAGCAGCTATAGACTGATACACTTGTTACAGTCTCAGAAAATGCTGCACATATGACAAGACTCTAGCACGATATATACTGCCATCACTAACCCTAGTTCTGAAAATTATCTACAGCTTATAGCCACAACTCAGACTGCTTCAACAGATACATAAATTCAAAATGCAACCATCTCTATGGATGATCCAGCTTCCTCACAAATTGAATACACAAATAGCCTCTCTACTAATTTAGTTTCTTCTTTTTAACCTCTTCTAACCATGTTGTTACAGATCATCAAAGTAACTTCATCCCACTACCACATTTTGGATTTGAATGCACCAACACATATTCTAGATAAAACTACTGAATGTAAAAGTGACTACAATGAAAATAATGAAGTGTGGGCATAAAATAAACAATATATTTCTATATAAAATCTTTTATTAAGGAAAAAAAAAACAAAAGAATGTAATTATAACATCATAAGCACTTTCCTCTTTAGCATTGGTTCCTCTCTGGCCTCACGGTTACAGTTTATAGCCCGATCAAAAGCTGCCAGCTTCTCCACTTTCTCGCCACCGCTTTCACCTGCAACCCCACGTCACACACACTCCTCTCTCTCACTAAAACTCCATAAAGCCCAAACCTTTACTTACTCTGTTTCTCTCTCTCTCTCTCTCTCTCAAAAGCTCTGTTCATGGGAAACCTCTGTTCTTTGTTTGCTCCGCCTAAGCCCGTCAAGAAACGACGACCCATCACAAAGCGACAACCTTCCGTGCCCAGATCATCTTCCGGTCCTAGGAACAGGCTCAGATCGTCTTCGAACAATAACTTCGAAGATGCCATTTTGTTCGGACAGCAGAACGGCGGATCGTTGCCGTTTGATCGGTCTGCATCGCAACGGTATCCTGTTTCTGGTTCGAAGAAGAATCAGTTGCCTCGAAGCTCCAGCTCGAGGTCAAGATCTTCCACGGATCCTCTGTTACAGCCTCATCAGTTCGTTAACAAGGTTTTGACTTTGAATAATCTTCGTTGACTAAGTCAAAGACATTCCTTAAATTTTTGTCTTAATTTCAGAACTAGAACTTGGAAAAAGATATTAAGTTGTCTCGGTGCTATTTGAATAGAGACATTCTTTGGAACTTGGATTGATTGTGTTCACTGTTCAGTGTCTTAATCTATGATATGGTAAGAATGTAATATGTGATTAGCATTGATTAGTTTCCTTTCTTGGCATTCAATGACTTGGATTCTCATATGCTGTAGATTCTTTAATGTACTTTGTTGGCTCAACCACTTTAGAGGTTGGTGTTAGAGTCCTGAAAAACATGGTGCCTCTTTTTTTTCTTTTTTGAATAACAAGATGTCGAGGACGAAGGCCGTTTGAAACCACGTCAATGTAATATTGGTTTCATCCCAGCGGTCACTCGATAATAGTGTGATTGTGGTGACAATGAGAATAAAAAAGGGATAAGCATCTTGATGTTGAAAGGATTTATCTTAATCTTGAGATTTTACTTCATTTTTGTTACCATTTAGTTTTAGCCAGACCTCATTGTTGAAGTTTAGTTATCCTCTTTATGTGTTGTTCATGTCTTCAATGCAGGACTGTTTCATATACAGTGTTTTAACAAATTTTCACCTTATTCCTAATATGAATCAGATTCTGTTTACCCTAAGTGCCATATAAACATCACTAGCCTGAAAAATAGGAAATAGTTTAGTACATTTTCTTGGGTCTCATTCTTTATCTGGAAGTTACATTCTTAGTTACTCTGTTTGAATAGGGTGTAAAGCTAGATGACTTGGAAACAAACCATTTTATCCTCATCCACGGAGGAGGTTTCGGTGCTTGGTGCTGGTACAAAACCATTGCGCTCCTCGAAGAAGATGGGTTCAAAGTTACAGCCATAGACTTAGCTGGTTGCGGTATCAACTCCTTCAATATAAACAGCATCGCTAGTTTGTCACAGTACGTGAAGCCACTCACTGATGTTCTTGAAAAGCTTCCCACAGGAGAGAAGGTTCTGCTTTCTGTTTACCTCTAGTTTCATCTTCTTGAAAGATGTTTTCTGATGTAAAAACTTTTGCAGGTGATCTTGGTTGGTCATGACTTCGGTGGAGCATGTATATCCTATGCTATGGAATTGTTTCCTTCCAAGATCTCAAAAGCTGTTTTCCTCGCTGCAGCTATGTTAACTAATGGTCAGAGTACACTTGATATGTTCTCGCTGCAGGTTTGCTTTCTTGATGATCTCTTCTCATGTTTTAAGCTTTGTTCCGTGCCACAACGATTATGACACACTTTGTGCAGGCAGGTCAGAGCGATTTGATGAGAAAAGCTCAGATATTCATCTACACGAACGGTAATGAACACTCTCCAACGGCCATTGACTTAGACAAGTCTCTTCTTAAAGAACTTTTGTTCAATCAAAGCCCTTCAAAGGATGTTGCATTAGCTTCTGTATCAATGAGGTCAATCCCATTTGCACCGGTTCTTGAGAAACTCTCTCTCTCAGATGGTAACTACGGATCAGTGAGAAAGTACTACATAGAGACGCTAGAAGACAATGCCATACCAGTGACTCTCCAAGAAAACATGATCAATAGTAGTCCACCTGAAAAAGTTTACCGGTTAAAAGGTGCTGATCATGCTCCTTTCTTCTCTAAGCCACAAGCTTTGCATAAACTTCTGCTTGAGATTTCAAGGATTAAAGCCTCTCACAGGTAGGTGTGTCTTCATCATTATATTTTGCTAACTGGTGTCTTGAAGTGGCTCATCAAGAAGATCTATCTTCCTTTGTAATTTCTTGTTTGATTTTGTTTCTGTCTATTTTACTGTTATGTCTGTATTTCTTTCTTGTTGCTGTTCTGTTTTTACAAGAAACAAAATGTTTATAGAAAATGTTATTTATTTTTAGAGATAATTACCAAAATAGACTTAAAAAGTTTTTGTCCTCAAAACAGCAATAAAAGAGAAAAAAATCAAAATAGATTTTATTAAAAGATGTAAATATATATTTATAAATTTTGGGTGAACTAATATAGATTTAAGATTTTAGAGATAAGGTTTAAAATTAAAAAACTATTAAAATTTGCAAAATAAAAAAAAATTTAATTATTTTTTTAAATCTATTTTTGTGGCAAATACTTCAATAATTTCAACAATAACAAATTGCTTAAATGAATAATGTATGTATGTCTGTACTGGAGTCAATGACCAACCGCAATTATTAGACCAACAAGAATGAATAAAAATTTGTAAACTAATGTGTAACATGACAATATAAGATGAAATGTATTATCATCTTCTTGTTCTCATTCCATTCCACATCTCTTAGCTTATAGCTTAAAGACATGACAAGATCAGTTATGTTCTTGTTCTTCTTCACCGTCTCTCTTCTGCTTCTTTTCGCTGCAGCAACCTCATCTGCAGGGAACGTGACAAGTGGGTTTAGATATGGTGGATGTGCTTCAGGAGACACTGTTGGAGAGTGCATAAAGGCGGTGGTTGAGGATGAGGAGGAGGGAGTTGAGGTGGTGGTGAGGAGGATTCTGCAGCAACAGAGGAGGAAACTAAGCTACGAAGCTCTGCAGAAGCAGCCAAGTTGTAATGGTAATATCGCAGGTAACTGCATCGGAACAGCTAACCGTGGGAACGCACCTTGCACTTACTACAATAGATGCAAACGTGCCACTTAGCTAATTTGTTTTAGTTTCTTTCCCCCCCTTTTCTTTGTTGTATATGTTGTTTTGTTTCTGCTCTTCTTAATTGTGTGTGTTTTGTTATCTTCCTATTTTTCCTTGTTTAAGAGTGTAATATAACAATAAGAATGAATATAATAGAAAAATATTTTAAGATAAATCTAACAAAATTTTTGTCACAAAATAATCTCCAAAAAAAAATGACCAAACGAGATTTTATTAAAAGGTGTAAATATATATTTATACCTCTTAAGTTAACTAATCTGTATTTAGAGTTTAACGTTATAGGGTGAGTTTTTGGAGTTGTGGTTTAAAATTAAAAAAAAAAATTCAAAAAAAAAATTATTTTGATCATTTTTAAAAAGAAAATATATTTTTGTGACAAAAACTTTAAAAATGTTTATTTAAGAGATTTGACCACAAGAATATAAGATACATTGAATTTGATCTTACTTAAGTAATATAAGGATGGAATGAAGAAAGATACAAATATACAGTGACCTCTGCGTTGTCAAAAGTAAAAAAAAAATGTATTTGATGAGGTTACATGATACACAAAAACTAAGTTTTACATATGTGAAGTGATTGTAGATTGTTAACGTTAACCATTTCAGTAAACGGTAGATTTGGGATCAAACAAGACAAAGCCGACATAACCAAATAATTACAAGACAGTACCAAACTAATGTGTGGATGTAAAGATAATTGAAAAAAGGATATTATCTTCTTCTTCTCATTCAATAATTTCACATCTCCTAGCTTTTTAAGCTTTTTTTTTTGATAACCACTTTTTAAGCTTTTAAACATGACCAAATCAGCTTTCTCATTCTTCTTCTTCACAATCTCTCTTTTGCTTCTCACGGCAGCTTCAGCAACTGCATCTACATCAAAGCTGTTAATGGGAAAGACACAACTTGCACTTACTAAGACCCTTGCCAACGTCCAGCTTAATTTTTTCTTCTTTCTTATCATTGTAATTTTATATGTTGCTTTTTCCTCTTAATCATGTGTGTTGTATGATAATTTGGTTTTAGAAAAAAAGAGTAAGAGAGTGTAACAATAATAAGCAAGTCAGTCTGTGGAAAATAAAAAATGACTCTCCAATGAAAAGCATGATGAACACTTAAGCCAAAAGAACTAGAAGAAGATAACAATGAAGAAATTATTTTCTTATTTCACAAAGGCTATTGAGACGATCAGATGCCAGAAACTCTACTAGAGTCAGATCTACGTTATCATATGTCCAACCTCGCACTTAAAATAATATTATCTATTTTGGGTTTATACTCTCTCGGATTTTTTTTTGGGTCGGTTACTCTATAAATGAATTCATGCTAAATTTAATTAGACCGGATATATATATAATCCGACTTTTTCTTAGTCTAAAATCCAATGTTAGAATTATATTGTAAATTTCTTCTAACAGTGGTCTTTTTGATTTACAAAGGTTTATTCAACAAATTAAGAGAAGACAGCCCTATGATGGCATCGGATCCAAGAGCATCGATAAAAGATTTTTGAGTTAAAACTAGTGATAAAATTGTAGTGCTTGATTGTTACATATCATAAGCCTGGTGCTTTGGCTTTTGATTGTAGTTGCAATTTGAATACTCTTTCAAAAATGGAAGAGGTGGAAAGTAAGTCTTACAAGTAAAATACAAAGAGAGGAAAGTAAGTGTAACAACTTTATAAAGAACAAGTCGTCGAGACTAATTAAGACCCACACATAAACCCTAAAGACAAGAAACACAATAACAAAGCATATACAAACCTTTAAAAAAAGAAAAAAAAAACACATAAACAAAATCACAAAATGAAATAGAAAAAAATAATACAATGGAAGAAAGATCTAGTGAGCCACTTTGAAACACCAATGAGTCTCTATGATTATCCTTTTAACCAGTAAACTTTTTTAGAGGGCTACTATTATTGATCATGTTTTCTTGGAAGGTCACTGGTATGGCGTCTTCTTATAGCGTTTGTGTGTAATACAGACTCACTGATCACTTGTAATATATAGCAAAACCGGATTGTTCACGCCTAACTAAATTAATAGTATTAGTTTCAAAAAAAAACTAAAACAATAGTATTCCACTTTGACCTAATGGACCAAAATCTTATATATATATATATATATATATATAATATCTATAAAAACATTTGACGTTACATGATAAAATGCACATATATTTTATGACTTTCCTAAATGTACCATGATTAATATTAAAAATAAAATCATTTGTTACTTAGTTGAACAATATATGTCCGTATATGTGATAATAAAAAAAAAGAGCCTATTTGCCAATCACAATTATTAGATCAACAACGTATGGTAATAAAAAAAAAGGAATCATTAAATTTCATCATTGACTTAAAAGACTTGTTATATAGTCAATGCTTATAGTAAACTAAAACATGTGGATATAAGAATAGAGGGTGTGCTCTTCTTCTCATTCACTCCACAACTCCACTTCCACATATCTCCTAGATTTCAACATGATCAAACCAGTTCTCTCTTTCTTTTTCTTCTTCACAGTCTCTCTTTTGCTTCTTCTTGTAGCAGCTTCAGCAACTACATCTACAGGGAACACCACAAGTGGGTTGAGATATAATGGATGTGCACTTGGAGAGACCGTCGGAGAATGCATAATGGCGGCGGTTGAAGGGGACGAGGAGGGAGCTGAGGCGGTGATGAGGCGGATCCTGAAACCAACTTTTATAAACTACGACGCTCTGCTAGGAGCGGCGGCTTATAAATGTAATATAGTTGGTAACTGCATCAAACCTGTTAATGGTAAAGAGGCACCTTGTACTTACTATGACTATTGCAAACGTTCAGTTTAAATTTGTCTTCATAAAAAGTGTCGGCTCCATAATTTACTCTAAAATTGGAGTTTGCACTTAATCATTGTACCTTTTTTTTATATGTTGCTTTTTCCTCTTAATCATGTGTGTTTATGATCTTTTTAAATTTGTTTTCATAAAAAGTGATGGCTCCATCCTTTACTCCAAAATTAGAATTTGCATTTAATCACTGTAATTTTGAAAAATACTCTTAGATAGACCTAAAAATATTTTTGTCACAAAAATAATTTTCAAGGAGAAAATAAAATAAAATAGACTTTATTAAAAATGTAAATATACATTTATATCTATTGAGTTAACTAATCTAGATTTAAGGTTTAGAGTTATGAGGTGGAGTTTTGGAAGTGAAATTTACAATTATAAAAAAAAATTTTAAAAATTAAAATTTTCTAAATAAAAAGATCTATTTTAGTCATTCTCAAAATAATAAGATAGTAGAACTATTGTAACAAAATAGATAAACCAAAAACGTCAAGTTAAATAGTTAGAGGATATTTTCATACCATGTTACTAGTTTACATTTCTATAAGAGATGTTAATCTTACAAGTGTACTTCTGTTGTGGGTTTTGTGGGCCGAAAGAATCAGTGACATGGGCTTGGCTCAATTCATGAACTGAAGCCCATATGATGAACAATTTTCAAGGTTTTGTAACTGATAGTAAAGGTCTTGTAGATAGTAAAAAATATTATCAGAAAGAACAAAAAGAACACAACCTGACAAAAAATAACGCCGCTTGTTGACGAGGCAGCTATATCGATTGGCGGTGATGCCTTTCTCCGTGACAGACGAATGAAAACTGAGGTTTTAGATTCTGATGGACCCCACAAAACGAATAGACTAGTATGCGGTCGCTTTCTTGAAACATCTGTACTTTGAAAATAGCTGTAGGATAAAGCGACTGAATAAAATCTATTTCTGTTGAATAATTACTTTTTCGCTTTATATTATTCGATTTATTTGGCCGGCTGAAGATTTAGCCTTTGTTTAACAAATTTATTTTAATTTATTAAGTTGAGAAAATCGTTTTAGTTTGGGATAAAAAGATTACTTAGCATTCGTATATTTTGTTTTTGTTTTTCTTTTCATTTGCTGAACACTTAAACAATAAAATTCATTACCACTCAAAAAACAAAATCTTCCCACGTGATACTCTCCCTGTTTATTAGAAATGTTATTTTAACTTTTTTATCAGATAAAATATTAATTTAAAATTTTAATGTAAGTTATACTTATTTTCAGCATAATATTAATAGTATCGTTCTTTTAAATAATTTTATTATCTCAAATACTATTGGTCAAATATATATAATTAATAAAGATTAAACATATTTTAATTATTTTTTAATTTGTGTGAAAATGTTAAAGTAATATTCTTTTTAGAAAAGTGATGGAATAATACTTATCTATTTTACATCATTAATGGAATTTCTGAATGTCATGTTCCAGCAAGTAGATTTTCCTATGACTAATGTATCATATCATCAATGATTTAGGGGGCTACTCTTAACGTAATTTAATTTTCCTACTCTAGCTTAATCACATTTAAGAATTACATCTTTAGCTACAACACGCTAGTACCCAAGATAGGCGTGATGTAAATAAAATAGTGAATGCTTGTTCAAAGTATTGCAATAGTACTAATGCAACTCTTGTGAAAGTTTTTTTAATTATTAAGCTTTTTGGTCAAGGTTTATAATTATTATCTATTACTACATAGAAAGCTTAAGCAAGTAAAAGACCGATTAAAACTAGGAACTTTTGTTTTTTAGTGCTCCCAAGTCTTAAAGTTAACTAAAGTCAGCTTTGTCTCTCTTTAGCTTTCTCTTTTACATCTTTGAGAAGTTTTCTTCTAAGACCAAGAAACGGTTGATCAAAGACCAGAGATCACAAAATGGAAACTCTCTTCTCTAAGTTCTCAGTTTTGTTTATATTTCTCCTTTCTTGGACCAGCTTCACCACAACAGGTTTGGCTCAATTCTCTGATAAAGCTTTTTTTATTATTTATAAACTTTTGGCTCCTTTGCATTATGTGATAATTACTGTTGGTTCTAAGAAATCCATTCAAATCGATTAGAGAAGTTGAGAAGTAAAGAAACACTCATAGGAATTAACATTTGGAACATCCATCTCAATGCAAAGATGATGGTGATAATGGTGATGATGGTCAATTTTTTGAATGCATAAGCTTTGATATGTTATTTTATCTCTTTTTTTATTTTTCTTTTTGAAATACAATGTTACATTATCTCATTAACCAATTGTTTTAAGAGAAAATAAACTTCTTTTTTTTTTTAAATTTATTTCTGGTTTTTCCTTATGAGCTCACCAATTTAATATTATCTCTTACACAGAAGCTTATGATGCACTTGATCCAACTGGAAATATTACCATAAAATGGGATATCATCAGCTGGACTCCTGATGGCTATGTGGTAAGAAATTTTCAAAACTTAACCCCTCAAAATCACAATCTTTTGAAATGCCACTTGTTATATAATCATAATCTTGTTTCAAATGTTTCTTTAATAGAATTTAAGGTTACCACACTAACCAATTCATGACATTATGTTATTTTTTTTCGTAGGCTCGTGTAACAATATTCAATTATCAACAATACCGTCACATAGAGGCCCCGGGTTGGCAACTGGGATGGACTTGGCTAAAGAAGGAAGTGATATGGAGTATGGTTGGTGCACAAGCCACAGAACAAGGAGATTGTTCTAAGTTCAAAGGTGACCCTCCTCATTGCTGCAAGAAAACACCAACCGTGGTTGACTTGTTACCGGGAACTCCCTACAACCACCAGATATCCAACTGTTGTAGAGGTGGTGTGGTTAGCTCGTGGGCACAAGACCCCGCAACGGCTGCATCTGCTTTTCAGATTAGTGTTGGTCAATCTGGAACAACTAACACAACGGTTAGAGCACCTAGGAACGTCACTTTAAAGGCACCAGGACCTGGCTACACTTGTGGCCCAGCTAAGACCGTTGCGCCGACCAAGTTCTTTTCTGATGATAAACGAAGAAAGACTCAAGCTATGCGTAAGTCTAGAGGTTTTAGAGTTTTAGAAAGCAAGTTTAACCCTAAGAGCCCTTTTAGGGTTCTTAACTCTTTTTTTTTTTGATTAAAAAAAAAAAGATAAATGGGGATTTTCTAACTTCAGAATTCTAAATACATATATATGTATTTATACATTTATATTAATATTTAATTATGAAATTTTTAATTTTACGGAAAACTCAACCCAAAGTATTTCTGTAAAGAATTTTTAGATTAGGTTTCTCGTGAAGTTAAGAATTTCATAATTATTATATATATATATATATATATATATATATATATATATATATTGAGAATCCCAAAACTAGAAATTTCTATTGGGGTGCTCTAAGTAATTTTTTTTTCTTTTGCTACTAATTTTAAATTTTCTTATATAGTGACATGGAACATCACGTGCACATATTCGCAGTTTCTAGCCAAGAAAACTCCCACTTGTTGTGTCTCACTCTCATCCTTCTACAATAAAACTATAGTACCATGCCCAACTTGTTCGTGTGGTTGTCAAAATAGTTCTCATGGTGGTACATGTGTCGAGTAAGTCCTTGCTCTCTTAGGAACTTAATCTTGATTTTGTTTGTTGTCTTAATCATTTATTGTAACAGCCAGAAAATAGCTAAGGTAATACAAGCTTCTTCAAGGAAGAACAACCATGAACCGCTCTTGCAATGTACGCAGCATATGTGTCCCATCAGAGTTCATTGGCATGTAAAAACTAACTACAAAGAGTACTGGCGAGTGAAGGTCGCAATCACAAACTTTAACTACAATATGAATTACTCGCAGTGGAATCTGGTTGCTCAGCACCCCAACTTCGATAATGTCACTCAGCTTTTCAGCTTTAACTACAAACCGCTTAGTCCTTACGCTGGCATAAGTAAGTCCATAGTTCCTTTTTTTTTTTTCTTTTATTAGAATGCATAACTCTTGGTAGGCATGGGGTTAGATACTAAAGGGCGGTTCAACATTTTTATGGATAAAAAATATTAGACTTTTAAAATTTTATATCTATTTAAAGTTTCAATATAACTTTTGATTTTAAAAATTTCATCAATAATATTTTTAAATTTTGTGATGAAAACTAACTATACAAAATATTTTTTTTATCCTTTTATTTATCTAATTTATCAAAAGTTAAAATTTTCTATATAAAAATATGTATTTATAAAAATGAGACCCCTTAACTAGTACGATAGGGGGACACGGGTTTGACCCAGATGTTGGGATAAGCTTGAAGGAAACTTGAGGAGCAAGTAATCTATTCCTAGTTTGTTTATGATCTTAAGAGATAAGGATCATAATATCTTTTGTGTTTATCTCTAGGAATAGGATATATACGAATTGTCTCTATATAAAGCAATGTCGGGGAATGACATTATGCTATGAGTTGTGTGATTGAGAGCTTTAGTTTTTGAGTTATTTTTCTAAAGCAATAAGAAACGTGTTCTTATACCTAAATTCAAGTTCTTTATTTGGTATCAGAGCTTTGCATTGATAAAAAAATCGCAGACGAAGACTACAACAAAACAATGGCGGATATTAAAAACGAACAAGAAACGAAAGATGCAGGACCCTCCTCGATAAAATTCCCAATGCTGAACAGCTCAAATTATACGGTTTGGGCCATGAGAATGAAGATTGCTCTCAAGGTTAATAAAGTATGGTAAACTATTGATCCCGGAACTAAAAACGAAGACAAGAACAATATGGCCATCGCCTTGTTGTTTCAGTCTATACCTGAGGCACTAACTCTGCAAGTAGGCGATCTTGATACAGCCAAATCAGTATGGGATGCAATTAAAGCGAGACACGTTGGAGCTGAGAGAGTACGAGAAGCACGACTGCAAACCCTAATGGCAGAATTCGATCGACTTAAGATGAAGGAAGCAGATACCATAGATACTTTCGTTGGGAAACTTTCAGAAATTTCTTCTAAATCTGCTTCTCTAGGGGAAATTATTGAGGAATCAAAGGTGGTGAAAAAATTCTTGAAAAGCTTGCCAAGAAAGAAATACATACACATTGTCGCTTATCTCGAGCAAGTTTTGGACCTAAATACAACAAGCTTCGAGGATATTGTGGGAAGATTAAAAGCATACGAAGAAAGAATATGTGAAGAAGAAGAAGAACATCATGATGATCAAGAAAAGCTTATGTACTCAAGTTCTGAATCACAACGGGATAACTATGGAGGAAACAGAGGTCGCGGACGTAGTGGACGAACTAATTGGAGAGGACGAGGTCGAGGTCGTAACGGAGGATACTATGCACAGAGAGAAGCATATAAACATGGACAAGAGCGTGATACATCTCATATCACATGCTTTCGTTGTGACAAACTCGGACACTATGCAGCAGATTGTCCGGATAGATTGTTAAAATTGCAGGAAACGATTGAAAAAAAGGAAGATAACACTCAAGAAGCTGATGATTTGATGATGCACGAGGTAGTCTACTTAAACGAAGAAAAGGTAAAGCCGAGTGTGTTTGAAACAGAACAAGTCATTGAAAATTTGTGGTATCTCGACAACGGAGCAAGCAACCACATGAGTGGAAACCGTTCATTCTTCTTTTCTCTTAATGAAGAAATCACTGGAAAGGTTCGTTTCGGTGATGATTCACGGATTGATATAAAGGGAAAAGGTTCCATAAGATTTATCTTAAAGGGAGGTGAAAAGAAGGTATTGAACAATGTCTACTACATACCTGGTCTAAGGAGTAATATTGTGAGTTTGGGACAAGCTACGGAAGCAGGGTGCGAAGTAAGGATGAAAGATGATAGGTTGATGCTAATTGATCGGTTAGGTCATCTTATTGTTGACACGAAGAGATCAAGGAACCGCTTATATAAAGTAATACTGCAAGCCGACACCATTCGGTGTTTATTAACATCAGTTCCTCGTGATTCATCTAAGTGGCATGCACGGCTCGGACATGTCAATCTTGAGAAAATGAAGGTGATGATAAACAAAGGGCTTGTCATTGGCATACCTCAGCTGAACATCGAGCGAGAAACATGTGTATCGTGTTATCTTGGTAAACAAACAAGGCAACCGTTTCCACATTCAACCGAATACAGGGCAAGCCATTCACTTGAGCTTATACATGGAGACCTATGCGGACCTATTACGCCGACTACACCAGGAAACAAGCGATATGTTTTCGTATTAATAGACGATTACACTCGCTACATGTGGACAGTGTTACTTAAAGATAAAAGTGAAGCGTTTGAGAAATTTAAAACGTTCAAGAAGCTTGCAGAACAAGAAACGAGATCTAAAGTAAAAACGTTAAGGACTGATAGAGGTGGGGAATTCATGTCATCGGAGTTCATGACTTATTGCGACAAGAATGGCATCAACAGACACATGACTGCCCCTTACTCCCCACAACAAAATGGGGTTGTCAAACGTCGGAATCGTACATTACTAGAGATGACAAGAAGTCTATTGAAACATATGGGTGTACCAAATATTTTGTGGGGTGAGGCTGTTAGGCATGCTACTTACCTAATTAACCGGATTGCAACAAGGTCACTGATCGGAAAAACACCATATGAAGCGTTACGAGGACGAAAACCAAACGTTGAGCATTTGAAAGTGTTTGGTTGTGTATGTTACGCAAGAACAGAGGCGGCCGGAAGAAAGAAACTTGATGACCGATCAAGGGTTCTAGTTCACCTAGGAACGGAACCGGGTACAAAAGCTTATCGCTTGCTGGATCCAACAAGCAAGAGAATCGTAGTAAGCCGAGATGTTCATTTTGATGAAGAGAAGCGATGGAACTGGAACCAAAACCAGAAAGACAATGCAGAGGTATTTGACGTGCTGATACAATCTTTAAAGGATACCGTTCAACGTGATGATCAAGCTATTGAAGAAAATATAGACAGTAACGAAGAAGATGTTGATGAGGAAGAAGAGGAAGATGAAAATGTCATGGAGGAAGAGCAATCACATGCAAGACGATCAGGTCGGATAAGAACCAAACCCGCGTACCTAGACGACTATGTCTTGTTAGCAGACATCGAATGTGAAACACTACTCATGGTAATAAATAACGAGCCATGGGACTACAATGAAGCCAAGAAGCTAAAAGTATGGATCGATGCCTGTGTAGACGAGATCACGTCTATAGAAAGAAACAACACATGGAGTCTTGTCGAGCTACCAAGAGGATTCAAAGCGATTGGTTTAAAGTGGATATTTAAAATTAAAAGGAATGCAGATGGGAGTATTAGCAAGTATAAAGCTCGACTTGTGGCTAAGGGATACGTTCAACGACACGGTATTGACTATGACGAAGTATTTGCGCCAGTAGCTCGGATCGAAACAATTCGATTGATCATAGGACTTGCAGCATCGTATGGTTGGGAAATACATCATCTTGATGTAAAAACGGCTTTATTACACGGAGACCTAAAAGAGGAAGTATATGTCACACAACCTGAAGGCTTCGAAATAAAGGGAAAGGAAGACAAAGTTTACAGATTAAAGAAAGCTCTTTATGGATTGAAACAGGCTCCGAGGGCTTGGAATATCAAACTTAATCGAATACTTCAAGCACTTGGTTTCACACGGTGTTCTAAAGAGCCCTCGCTCTATAGAAAGGAGGAGTCCGGTATTCTCGTGGTATGTGTCTATGTAGATGATCTACTCGTCACTGGCACGTCCCTGGAGCTGATGATAAACTTTAAAAAAGAGATGGCGCTCAAATTTGAAATGAGCGATTTAGGTAAATTAACCTATTATCTAGGCATTGAAGTACGACAGTATGATGGAGGTATTGTTCTATCACAAGACCGATACGCGAGGAAGATTCTTGAAGAAAGTGGTATGCTCACGTGTAATCTTACTCACATTCCCATGGAAGTGAACGTAAGGTTGTCAAAATCTCCACAAGAAAGACATATTGATGAAAGGGAATATCGAAGGAGTATAGGATGTCTTCGGTACCTATTACATACGCGACCTGATCTTTCGTTTTCAGTTGGAGTACTCAGTAGATACATGCAAGATCCCAAGGAGTCACATGGCGCAGCTTTAAAACAGGTTCTAAGGTATCTACGCGGAACAACAACACTTGGTCTACGTTTCACGCGGGCAACAGAGTTGGTACTGGTCGGTTATAGTGACAGCTCGCATAACGTGGATACTGATGATGGGAAGTCGACGACGGGACATGTTTTCTACCTCGACGAGAGCCCTGTGACTTGGTGTTCGCAGAAACAGGAGATAGTCGCACTATCGTCATGTGAGGCTGAATTTATGGCAGCTACAGAAGCTGTGAAACAGGCTATTTGGCTTCAAGAACTTTTGAAAGAAGTTATTGGAGAAGCAAGCAAGAAAGTTATTATCAAGGTGGATAATAAATCTGCAATAGCACTCACAAAGAATCATGTGTTTCACGGTCGAAGTAAACACATTCATCGAAGGTTTCATTTCATAAGAGAGTGCGTTGAAAATGAGCAAATTGAAGTCGAACACATTTCGGGTAATGAACAAAGAGCTGATATACTAACAAAATCGCTTGGACATCTGAAGTTAAAAGAGATGAGGCGACTGATTGGAGTACACGAAGTATGCGAAGAAGAGTTCAAGCTTAAGGGGGAGAATGTTGGGATAAGCTTGAAGGAAACTTGAGGAGCAAGTAATATATTCCTAGTTTGTTTATGATCTTAAGAGATAAGGATCATAATATCTTTTGTGTTTATCTCTAGGAATAGGATATATACGAATTGTCTCTATATAAAGCAATGTCGAGGAATGACATTATGCTATGAGTTGTGTGATTGAGAGCTTTAGTTTTTGAGTTATTTTTCTAAAGCAATAAGAAACGTGTTCTTATACCTAAATTCAAGTTCTTTACCAGAGCGGTCGCACCACTGGCCCCTCTTATTAGCCAGCCTATCAAAGCTTGGCTACAACTATTTACGTGAGAAGTGAAAACTGTATCAAGTACAAATTCCAGCCAAAAATAACTTAACACATTCATTTAAAGTATACTAAATGATCAGGTGATACATCGTAGGCTCGGATACACTTATGATCTTTTCTATTTTTGAAACTAACATTTATGATCGATATACTATTGAGAAATTGTCAAAAATACTACTTGTACCACTTTTCAAAAATAACTTAATCACTTTTACCTTTGTTTTTTAAGAAGAAAAAACACACTTATAACCCTTAGATTAATTAATCTAAGACTTAGGGTTTAGAGTTAAGGGGTGGTGTAGGGTGGGAGTAGGGTTTAGGAATTTAAAATTTAGGATTCTAATTAATTTTTAAAAAAATTGCCTCTTAAAAAGTGATATTTTTGAAAATGTCTCTTGAAAATAAAAATGAAAAGTGGTACAACAAAAATGGTAAACTTGAAATTCTCCATATACTATTCCCTCAGTTTCAGAATAAATAAAGTTCTTGTTTCAAAATAAATGATATTTTAATATTTTTATTTTATTTTTAACTTTATTAAAAGTTGTGAATCAATTAAGTGATGCAGTCATTTCTGTAATTGGCAGAATGATTTTTAAATTATATTTAAAACTATTTTTTAGAGAAAAATAGTTTTTTAATTTATGTGCATTAAAACAAAACATCACGTATTGAAAACCGAATATATTGAAAACGGAATGAGTACTAGTTTAGATCAGTCTCGGATACCCTTATGATGCCTATAAACAAAACTAAGCGTGGTTAGATTGTGACATGGAGGCATATTTGTAGGTAATTAATTTCATGTATTTGGATCTTAACATTGCAGATGACACGGCCATGCTATGGGGAATCAAGTTCTACAACGATATGTTGAGCCAAGCCGGTCCACTAGGAAATGTACAGTCAGAACTTCTCTTCCAAAAGAGCCCCTCAAAGTTTACGTTCGAGAAAGGATGGGCGTTTCCACGACGCATTTACTTCAATGGAGATAACTGCGTTATGCCACCTCCAGACTCATATCCATGGCTTCCTAACGCAACTCCAAAACTTGCTGCCTCGCCATTCATCGTACTTCTCATCACTTTCTTTTCGGTTTTGATTCTTATGTAAAGGGATCACGTAGAAACATCGTGATTTTGACCCGGGTTCATAGCTTACAAGTGCGTTCATGTGAGGTTTTATTATGACCCGGTTCTATAGGGTTCATTGTACTTGTATGCTAAACGTTACTCTGCCTATTGAAAGATTTCATAGATCAGTGTTGTTGTAGATTTATTTTTCTTTATTAATACTCCCTCCGTTTCATTTTACTTGTCGTTTTAGGTTTTTGCACACGAATTAAAGAAACATTAAATTTTACATATTCTCAAAATAAAAACATCATTATCTATACACCTAACCACATTTCAACCAATAGAATAATAAAATGGTATATAAAATCATTAAATTTTGCATTGAAATTATAAAACAATTCTTATTGTGAAACGAAAATTTTATCCTACAACGACAAGTATTTTGAAACGGAGAAAATAGTAAATATTCCCTATGCGTGTAGTTGACAAACACAAAATAACAATGTCGGAAAATATATAGAACTATTCAAATAATGACAATTGTCCATATTATGAGCGGAGGTACTAAATTAAAAAAGATAAAATCAGAATACCTTAGTTTTCGTGTGTCTACTACACTTAACTTTCGTTGGTCCCCAATAAATTCCATATATTAAAATCGAGTCCCAAATTCAATGCAGAAACACCAAAATATTGGTAACTAGGACCAGCCCGGGCTACGCCCGGGTTTTTGTTTAAATTTTGATTGTGTTAATTTTGGTTGTGGTTTCTATTAAATATTTAATTTATCAACTTTAAATTTAGTGAGAAAAATGATAAACTTCAATTAGACTCATTCATTTTTTTGTTGGCTTGAACTTGATGAGTTTAAAAAAATATTTATTGCAACTATAATTATTTATAATTTAAATAAAAATTAATCAACAACAATTGTTATATTCTTTGTAGAAGTTGTTTGTTTTACGATGTCTTCTGATTTTTTTTTCTTTTATAAGAAGTGCAAAGAATAAAAACTTGTTAGTACATTATTTAAACTCTTACTTTTGTTTTTAGAGAGAGTAGAAATTTTGAGAGAGAGAAATATAAAGTTCTTTATTAAATTTGCTTGAATGATTAGGAATGAGAGCACGATTTGAAGTCTCTATGAAATTCAAATCCCTTTATCTCCACTTTAAAATACGTAGACTTGTATACCAAAGTGATCGTCTTTTGGTAGCTTATTACAAACTATTGATTTATACAGAGAAGGTCATGTAACATGTAATTTGAAGCATAAGAGCCAACAAACGAACTTTGATGGTATCCTTCAGATCGTAGGAGCCTTGAGTAGTTATAAGCTCTCAGACATTTGCAAAAAGAAAAGCACATTCTAAGCCAATCATCAAATATTAAAAGAAAAAACAGAACAAAGTTTATTGCTTTATCATGGATTAAATCTACTATACATTGATTAGCATCTCTGCGATGATAATGCCTTGCTTTCGTCAAGGCTTTTGAGATACTTCACCTTCAACAACCATGTTTATAATAATCCTACCTTGAAGAAAAAGTTCCAAATGTTAATATAGGTTTTAATGATATTGAACAAATCAGTTTGCTTTCTAGAAAAGAACCTGAAACTAAGCAAGTTGTTATACGCAAAGAGGAAAAAAAACTCATTATATATATCACATAAGAATGAAAACGAAATTTTCAAACACAAAAATGAGTTTGAACTTGGGATAATGATATGTCAGGCTTTGTACGTGCCTTGTTCAGTAAGTGTGCCAGCTCAGAATTTAACATTGCTTCTGCCTAGGAAATAAACGATGAAATCAGTTACCTAACAAAGAGTTTTGAATAGTACGTTTATTACCTCAGAAGCACCAAGTGCTAGTGTTTTGGCATAGTTATTTATTACCTGCTACTTGGCAGTTCCAGTGACACCATCAGGGTGCTCCGCTATTCTTAAAACATTCCCAAGGCTGCAAGTGTTTTGACGCCCGATTTCTTTCCCATCAGAATCTCAAGTTGCCTTGCAACCTGTTTTGGAGAAAAAAGCACATTCTATGCTAAATTTGACAAAGAAACCAGAGACTCAGTAGGATACCAAGTCGTATCCGCTAAGAGAACAACTTGTCCTATGATGTATTTGTATTGAGTTCTCACCATAACCATCAAACCATTAATGTCTTGCAGATAACCAATCTTATAAAAGACCACCAAAGAATGTTCTTTAATAACAGACCTCGAAGAGGCTTCTTCTCATCAGAGAGATGTGTTGTATATAACTGCTGCTGCAATCGATATGGGACTTCTCTTGCAACCAAAGGGTTAAAAGCTCCATGTATGAATAATCATAAACTCGACAAACCCATAAGAAACGATAAGAAAGTAGTGGTTAATGATGTAACCTTACATCTAACTCCTTTAACTTCTGCACAGACTCTTGAGCCGCTTTCACTGTTTACAAACCAGGAAAGTTAAAACCACAAATAAGAAGCCAAAAGCACTTGATTTAAGAATGTTAGGAAATACGGGTCAAATTTCCTTGCGGAAAAAATCAGAATTTGTGGGAGCGGGAAGAAAACACACAAAATTGTTAACGGAGTTCGGCCAATCTTGCCTACGTCTCCGGACCTGCTACAGGTCTTTTATTATTAACCCGGGAGAATTTACAAAGCTCTCAACTCACACCCGAAAAAAAAAAAAGTTTTTTTTTTTTTTCTTTTTTTTTTCTTCACGAAGAAGTTTCTTCTTCTTCTTTCTTGTTCTCTCTTTTTTTTGCATTTCTTTTGTTTTGGGATGGATTTTGATTCTTCATCTGAGCTTGCTATTTATAGAGAGATCATGAGCTTGATGGAGCCACCATGGTTGACAAAGCTTTCTTCTTTCTACCAACTCCACCATCCATGCCGTTCATGCCGTCCAAGTTGGTTGCACCGTCCATGCGTCACCGTCCATCATTTTTCACGTGCATGACAATCTCCCACTTGAAGACTGATTTCAATCTGTCTTCACACTTCGATCAATGTAGCAGGTCTTCTCAGCTTGTTACCCAACAAGCCAACTGAGGTTTCACACAACCTCAGCTTCTCACACGGCACGACCTTCGTTAGCATGTCTGCCGGATTCTTACTTCCTGGGATCTTCTCAAGCACCAACACTTCATCTTCTAATGCTGATCTGATGAAATGATACCTCCGATGTATGTGCTTCGTCCGAGCGTGGTAAACCGGATTCTTTGCCAAATCGATGGCACTCTTACTATCACATTACAACACACTTTTCCCTTGGTCATGGTCCAACTCTTGTAAAAAAGACTGTAACCACATCATCTCTTTTGTTGCCTCCGTAACCGCAACATACTCAGTGATGTGTTGTGATTTTGCATAGTTTTAGCTTTGTATTTTCATATATATTCATGCATTAATCTTATATTTATTTGTATTTAGAGTCTATTACATGTTCATTTGCATCTTGTAGGTGTTGGATGAGCTATTTGGAGTTTTGGAGATGATTAGAACACAAAAGGAGCAAAAAGAGACTTGGATCGATCGATCCGTTTTTGGCGGAAAACTGGATCGATCGATCCAAGAAAGCCGAGAGCAAAATGGTAAAGTGATCGATCGATCCGAAATCCAGATCGATCGATTTGGACATGGATCGATCGATCCATTTATATGAAAAAAATGGATCGATCGATCGGGACAGCCTGTGTCACCTTTCATGTGCTGGACGAGTTTGGTGGATCAAGTGGCCTAACTTTCTCTACCTTTTCTGAAGAGCCAAGTTTACATTTGCCTTGTAAAGGGTCAAAAGGTGTGTGCAAATGGGATAAAGTGGAAGAAACATCAATGAGTGTGTTTTATTTTAGATCTAGATCTTAACTTTGTAACATGGGGGGTGGGTTGTTCTTCACCTATAAATAGAACCCCAAACCCCATGGCAAACCCACACCATCTCCTTCTGAGTCTTCTTCTGTCTAATAGAGTTTATCACTTTCATTTTAAGTCTTGTTTTGCATTCTATTTTAAGTTCTTGTTTGAAAACAATTGTTCTTGTTCTTAAGTGTTCTTGAAGTTTATGTTATAAAGTCTTGTTTTCTTTAGCTATTCTCTTCATCTAAATTCTGATTCTTATTTTCATATATTATATCATCTTGATTATGCTTCTATCCATCATGGGATTAAGTGTAAACAAAATGATTAGTGAGTAGTCATCCTTAGGATCAATGGGTTAGGTAGATTAATGGGTGGTTAGAAAAGAGTTAAGATGTTCTAATGGTAAAGTACTTAAATTTCTATGCTTACTAAGTGTTCTTAATGCTAGATTGATTTTGGCCATTTTAATCTAGATCCTAAGTGTTTGTAGGGCATCGAAAGTGTTTGCATAATGCTTGAAATAACTTAGTAATGCTCTAGTAAACAAAACGAACGGAAGTTGATGTTTAGATTGCTAGATGGCTAGTAGACTAAATCTTAATGTATGTTTGAATGAACAAAACGAACGGAAGTTGATGTTTAGTTCATAATTGCATAAGGGTTTCTACCATCGAAAGTGGATTAACCTATATTGAATGAGTTCTAGGCCTATAGAAAGATATGTTTATTTGAAGTTAGACACCTTGATTTAGAACTACCACCCTGAAATCGATTACCTAAGTACCCATTGGTTCTTCTTTGTTTAATTTGTATTAAAACTTGATCATTTCACATTGTTTCCTGCTACAACAAACCTCATTTGATTGCACTTAGATTAAGCCAAATGATCTGTATTCTTAGTGCTTAGAATCACTAGAGTTTGGATTGACACCTTAAGTACTACAACAACTTAAGGATTAAACTTATCCGACATCAAGTTTTGGCGCCGTTGCCATACTCTAGTTTTGATTTTGACATTAGGATTTGGTCATTACTTGAGACTAAGTCTTATTTTTCATTTTTAAGTTACTAATTCTCTATCTTCATCTCTCTTTGGATGACAGGTGCATGAACTTAAGAAGCAAAGGAACAACTAATCTTGCACCAAGAGTAGACAACATCAAAGCCTTAGAAAGAGAGTTGGGAAGACAGAGAAGAGAAAGAGAAAAGCAAGCCCACTTGCATAGATTGGGGCTGGAAATGGAGAGGAACCCAAACCAACCTGAAGGTGTCTATGGAGTTGATGATCATAGACAACACAACCAAGGAGTCCCTCTTGGAGCTGATCAAGGAGGACCTGGTCAAGGAGCTGCACACCTTAGGCCACAACATCAAATCCGCCAACCACAAGGCATTGGCACCTTTGATAAGCCACATATCCATGGGAGTAGCTTGGGAATTCGTGCACCAGCTGTGGGAAACAACAACTTCGAAATCAAGGCAAGCTTAATCAACATGATAGAAGGAAACAAGTACAATGGTCTGCCCTTGGAGGATCCAATAGATCACTTGCATCACTTTAACAAATATTGTGACACCACAAAGACCAATGGAGTTTCAGAAGATGCATTGAAGCTAAGATTGTTTCCATTCTCACTTGGAGGAAAGGCACACATATGGGAGAAGAACCTCCCAAGTGACTCCATTACCACTTGGGCGGAATGCACGGAAGCTTTCCTCAACAAATTTTTCTCAAATGCAAGGACTGCCAAGTTACGGAGTGACATCACAGGATTCAAGCAGATGCATCTAGAGAGCTTTGGTGAAGCATGGGAAAGGTTTAGAGGGTATCAAGCACAATGCCCGCACCACGGGTTCAACAAGACTAACCTACTCAACATATTTTATAGAGGTATCTTACCTACTCATAGAAGCCGCCTAGATACTGCCAGCAATGGTCACTACTTGGGAAGAACTGAAGAAGATGCTTGGGAGCTGGTCGAGAACATGGCTCACAGTGACTCAATATACAATGATGAGTACGATAGGCACAACAGAGGGGGAGCAAATGAAGATGCTTCCACAAAGAAGGAACTAAAGGCCCTACAAGAGAAGTTGGACCTGCTTCTCAAGGAGAGAAACACTCATGCACAAGCCAACTATGTGGGAAACCAAGGCCAACCCCCTACTCAAATGTTGAATGAAGAAGAGGTGTGCTACATCAATGCCAATGGTGCATGGTACAAGAAAGATCCAAACTTTCCTTACCAACCAAGAGACCAAGGAAACTACAACAACAACCAGCACTACCAAAACAACTACCAGCAAAAGCCACCATACAACAATCAACAAGGAGGATATCAACAAAAGCAAACATACCCACCCGGCTTCAACAACAAAAGCAACCAGTATACTCAAGGACCAGCCAGCTCATCACAACCACCACAACAAAACACAAGTATTGAGACAATGCTCAAGCAAATACTTGAATCTACCACTTCAACTAAGATGGAGATCAAAGATGAACTGAAGAAAATGAATTCACGAATTGAAGGGATTTACTGCGAGCTCAACACCAAAATCCAGAACTTGGAGAATCGGTTTGCTTCCTTTGCCTCCACCTCACAACGTCCTATGGGATCACTCCCTGGAAAATCAGAGCAAAACCCTAAGGAGACAATGCATTCCATCACACTTCGAAGTGGAAGGCAACTACCGAGGAAAATTCTCCTCAAGGATGATGAGAATCAAGGTGGGGAGGTCGCCATTAATGTTGATGATGAAGTGGTCATTGTAGATGAGAAGACAGATGAGGAGATAATGGAGAAAATGGTGGAAGCCAAAGGAAAGAGAAAGGTGGGAGAAGAGAAACCAGTTCAGAACAAGAATGATGCTACTACCACCACCAAACCAACTCCATTCATTCCACCTCCTTATGAGCCAAAGTTACCCTTTCCGGGACGATTCAAGAAGCAGCTGCTAGAGAAGTACAAGGCACTCTTTGAGAAACAGATGAGTGAAGTGCAGATCACAATGCCAATCATTGATGCATTTATGCTTGTTCCTCAATATAGCAAATTCTTGAAAGATGCTGTAGCTGAGAAGAAAAAAGAACTGGAGGGCATGACGGTCCTTACTCACGAGTGCAGTGCCATCATCAAGAGATTATCCATACCAAGGAAGCTAGAAGATCCAGGCAGCTTCACCTTGCCATGTGCCATAGGTCCATTGGCCTTTGAGAAATGTTTGTGTGACTTGGGAGCAAGTGTAAGCCTTATGCCTCATTCTGTTGCAAAGAAGCTAGGTTTTACACAATACAAGAAGTGTAGGATATCATTGGTGTTGGCTGATCGCTCTGTGAAGCTCCCCATAGGAATCTTGGAAGATCTTCCAGTCAAAATTGGGGACTATGTGGTCCCTACCGATTTTGTGGTCTTGGAGATGGATGAAGAGCCTAAAGATCCCCTAATTTTTGGAAGACCATTCTTAGCCACTGCTGGAGCCGTTGTGAATGTGAAAGATGGCAAGATAGCTCTTCACCTGGGGGAGGGAAACACTCTTCACTTTGACATCAAGGACGTGATGAAGAAACCCACCATTGAAGGGCAGATGTTCTACATTGATGAGATGGAAGCCCTTGCTGATGAGTACCTAGAAGAGTTACCACTGGAAGACTCCCTACAACATGCTCTCACCAAAAACAAAAAGGCTCAGCTCATTGAAGATGGAGTGAGCTTGGAGTATCAGAAGCTTCTCAATTCCCATAAAGAGTTAGTCGACAAAGGCATGTTCCTGGAACTGCCACAAACTGATCAACATGTCGCCTCGGTCGCTGTCAAAAAGGATGATTGGAGTGAACTCAAGGCTCCCAAAGTCGACCTTAAACCACTCCCCAAGGAGCTCAGGATTTACATGGCAGCCACACCAGAGGAGGGAGGAACTTCAATTCCACTTTCCGATCCAAAACCAGCCTGATCCAAAGAAAAAGGAAGTCAAGCTAGAGACTTAAAACAAGCTCACTTGGGAGGAAGTCCCATGTCTATCCCTATATATATAATTGTTTTATTTGTGTGGTTTTCTTTTGTGTGTTTAATAAGTGTGTTTGATATTTTTTTTTAGATGACTCTCCATATCAAGGAAGAAGGATGTCCACTAAATCAAAGAAGAAAGATACCATCCACCCAAACAACAAGTGTTAGAATTATCCAACTCCATCCAGCAACTCCATTTAGCTAAGTGTCTCTCCAACCATTGTAAATATTTAGTTTCATGTTTTCAATCATCTAGACTTTTTCTTTCACCTTACTCTCACACATGAGACTGTGTGAAGTAAGTGTGGGGGAGAGTCTACTATCTTACATTGTTTTCTGTTTTGTTTACTTATCATAAGCATTGCATATCCTTTTGCATAGAAAATCCATAAAAATTAGAAAAATTTCAAAAATTACAAAAAGAAACATTTAGTTGCATCACTTGCACCTTTAAGATTGAGTCTAAATCATATAGATTGCATAGGTAGAAGTCTTATAAGAACTCATGCAATGAACTCATTGTTGATACCCTTTTGAATCATAATAAGTAGCTTGAGCATCATCTAAATTTCCTGTAGACTTCGAGCCTTGAAAACTCCTCTTAAAACTCATTGAATCTTACTCTTTGAAACCAACTCCGATCTTAATTAACTTAAATGAACTTAATGCTACTTGCTTATGGTCTCTTGAGTACTAAGTCATGGCTTTACACACACTTGAGCTTGTATTAACCATTTTACCAATCTTTTGACAACTCAAGTGGTAGTCCATACCCTAAACCCTTCCCTTCTTTCAAACCATCATTACTTGTTGAGTGAGGCCTTTTGTGAAAGCTTGTCATGTGCAAAATCTTGAGAGTATTAGGAGCGACATTTATTTGTTCTCATCTCTTGCTAGCATTAGGACCTCTTTTGAGCTAGCATCTAGGATGGGGGTTGGGATGATGTGCTATAATTCTTTTGATCTTGGAAATGGGGAGAGACTATGTAAAGAAAATGAACCAAATATTATGTCTAACAGCTAGGGATAAGAAAATTAAAAATAGCTCTAGATATGTCAATAAGAACCCCAAAAAGAAGAAAAAAAAAAAAATGGGGAAATCTTGAGCTAAGATACATAGTTGTTAAGACACAAAAAAAAAAAAAGAATGTTCATTGGGTGAGAGGTGAAAATGGGTGTATATTTGAATTTTGAGATAAAGAAGAGAAAGGGTAGAACTTTAAAAAAAAAAATGTCTAGGAAAAGGGTAGAATGATGAGAACTGATTTATGTATGCATGAATTGCTCCTTTTCTTAGATAAATTTTGCATAATGATCAAGCTCCTATTCTTGAGTGTAAGTCACCATAGCAAAATATATTTGAACTCTTCTTAGTCTTCACATTAAGCCATTTTAAACACCGAACCAAATGATTTGGACCAATTGACCATTTGTGAGAATTCACTTATGATATTGCAAATTGAATGAGAGAGTTGGTTGATTTGAGGATTCATAATAATGAGTTTAGAGATCAAGGAGTTTATATAGGCCTAGAGAAGTTAGAGCTTAATAAGACATCTTGCTCTTGCTATTTGGTATGATTTTGTAAGGATAAAACAATGATGGCATTGAAGAGTTTCTTAAGGTTGTGAAGTTGTATTTGTGTGTTGAAACATCACTTCCCATGTTCTTGAAAGTTTACTTGAGGACAAGTAAAGGACTAGTGTGGGGGAGTTGATGTGTTGTGATTTTGCATAGTTTTAGCTTTGTATTTTCATATATATTCATGCATTAATCTTATATTTATTTGTATTTAGAGTCTATTACATGTTCATTTGCATCTTGTAGGTGTTGGATGAGCTATTTGGAGTTTTGGAGATGATTAGAACACAAAAGGAGCAAAAAGAGACTTGGATCGATCGATCCGTTTTTGGCGGAAAACTGGATCGATCGATCCAAGAAAGCCGAGAGCAAAATGGTAAAGTGATCGATCGATCCGAAATCCAGATCGATCGATTTGGACATGGATCGATCGATCCATTTATATGAAAAAAATGGATCGATCGATCGGGACAGCCTGTGTCACCTTTCATGTGCTGGACGAGTTTGGTGGATCAAGTGGCCTAACTTTCTCTACCTTTTCTGAAGAGCCAAGTTTACATTTGCCTTGTAAAGGGTCAAAAGGTGTGTGCAAATGGGATAAAGTGGAAGAAACATCAATGAGTGTGTTTTATTTTAGATCTAGATCTTAACTTTGTAACATGGGGGGTGGGTTGTTCTTCACCTATAAATAGAACCCCAAACCCCATGGCAAACCACACCATCTCCTTCTGAGTCTTCTTCTGTCTAATAGAGTTTATCACTTTCATTTTAAGTCTTGTTTTGCATTCTATTTTAAGTTCTTGTTTGAAAACAATTGTTCTTGTTCTTAAGTGTTCTTGAAGTTTATGTTATAAAGTCTTGTTTTCTTTAGCTATTCTCTTCATCTAAATTCTGATTCTTATTTTCATATATTATATCATCTTGATTATGCTTCTATCCATCATGGGATTAAGTGTAAACAAAATGATTAGTGAGTAGTCATCCTTAGGATCAATGGGTTAGGTAGATTAATGGGTGGTTAGAAAAGAGTTAAGATGTTCTAATGGTAAAGTACTTAAATTTCTATGCTTACTAAGTGTTCTTAATGCTAGATTGATTTTGGCCATTTTAATCTAGATCCTAAGTGTTTGTAGGGCATCGAAAGTGTTTGCATAATGCTTGAAATAACTTAGTAATGCTCTAGTAAACAAAACGAACGGAAGTTGATGTTTAGATTGCTAGGTGGCTAGTAGACTAAATCTTAATGTATGTTTGAGTGAACAAAACGAACGGAAGTTGATGTTTAGTTCATAATTGCATAAGGGTTTCTACCATCGAAAGTGGATTAACCTATATTGAATGAGTTCTAGGCCTATAGAAAGATATGTTTATTTGAAGTTAGACACCTTGATTTAGAACTACCACCCTGAAATCGATTACCTAAGTACCCATTGGTTCTTCTTTGTTTAATTTGTATTAAAACTTGATCATTTCACATTGTTTCCTGCTACAACAAACCTCATTTGATTGCACTTAGATTAAGCCAAATGATCTGTATTCTTAGTTCTTAGAATCACTAGAGTTTGGATTGACACCTTAAGTACTACAACAACTTAAGGATTAAACTTATCCGACATCACTCAGCTTCACAGCTTGATAGAGATACAATTTTCTGCAACTTTGAAACCCAACAAATTGCAGTACCGCCAAAAGTGTAGACAAATCCAGTTGTGCTCTTCGTGCTGTCAATGTCACCTCCATTGTCAGCATCAACATATCCCTGCAATCCTGTCTCAGACTTTGTGAAACATAGTGAAAGGCTTGGATTTCCTTTCATGTATCTGAAAATCCACTTAACAGCTTCCCAGTGTTCCTTTCCTGGATTGCTCATAAATCTGCTAACGACTCCCACTGCATGTGCAATGTCTGGCCTTGTACATATCATCGCGTACATCAGGCTCCCTATAGCAGAAGCATATGGAACTTTATCCATATATGCCATCTCGTCTTCCGTCTTTGGAGACTGATCCTTAGATAACCGAAAATGACTTGCCAGCGGAGTATTGACTGGCCTCGCATCATCCATGTTAAATCTCTTAAGGACTTTCTTCACATACTCCTCTTGTGATAGCTTAAGACCGTCCTTGCTTCTACTGATTCTCATCCCTAGAATCTGCCTTGCTTCTCCAAGGTCTTTCATCGCAAACTCTTCCGAGAGTTTCGTCTTCAAGCTATTAATCTCATGCAAGTCCGCTCCCACGATCAGCATGTCATCCACGTATAGGAGCAATATCAAGTAAGACTCTTCAAGCCTCTTGAAATAACAACAATGGTCAGCCTCACACCTCAAGAAACCGACACCTTTTATAAAGCTGTCAAACCTTTTATACCACTGTCTTGGAGCTTGTTTCAAACCGTACAAACTCCTCTTAAGCTTGCAAACAAGGCTTTCCTTTCCTTTGACCTCAAAGCCTTCGGGTTGCTTCATATAAATTTCTTCATCCAAATCACCGTGAAGAAATGCCGTCTTTACATCCATCTGCTGAAGATGCAAATCTTCTTGTGCTACCAGCCCAAGAACCGTTCTAATGGTCACCATCTTGACTACAGGAGAAAATATCTCTGTGTAGTCAATGCCTTCTTTTTGTTGGAATCCCTTCACAACAAGCCTCGCCTTATAGCGCGTACTCCCATCAGGTTCTTCTTTTATTCGGTAGACCCACTTGTTATGCAATGCCTTTTTATTCTTAGGCAAATCTGCTAACTCCCATGTGTGATTGGATAACAACGACTCCATCTCGTCGTTCATTGCAAGCTCCCACTTGGTCGACTCATCAACTTGCATAGACTCTTCAAAACATTCAGGCTCGCCTCTGTCTGTGAGCAGAATGTAGTTAAGCGATGGAGAAAATCTTACAGGCTTTCTGATGATTCTACTCGAGCGTCGTAACTCTGTGACTGGTGTATATGGGACCACTTCAGAATCATCATTCTCATCAGCCTCACCACTCTCTTCTTGAGAGATTTCTTCTTCTGCTGTTGGGGTATCCTGTGGCAACCCTGGTGTCAGGATATCATCTAAGTCAACAGCTCCAGACTCTTTCCTCTCCGAGCCTTCTCTTAGCTTATCCTTGTACAACGCTTCTTCGTTGAACACAACATTGTTGCTGCGGATGATCTTCCGATTTTCATCATCCCAAAACCGGTAACCAAACTCCTCGTTACCATAACCGATGAAGTAATACTTCTTCGACTTTGAGTCAAGTTTACTTCTTGCAGCATCGTCAATGTGAACATAAGCTAAGCATCCAAATACCTTTAGATAAGAAAGGTTTACTTTCTTGCTGCTCCAAAATTCTTCAGGGATCTTGAATCCCAACGGCACCGACGGTCCTCTGTTTATTAAGAAGGTTGCGGTACTGATTGCATCTGCCCAAAATGTCCTAGGCAATCCACAGTGCAATCTCATGCTCCTTGCACGCTCGTTCAAGGTTCGGTTCATCCTTTCCGCTATTCCATTTTGTTGAGGCGTTCCAGGAATAGTCTTCTCCATCTTGATTCCGTTATCAGTGCAGTATCTTTTGAATTCGCCGCTGATATACTCACCACCATTATCAGACCTTAGACACTTCAACTTGAGATTTGTCTCAACCTCAACCAAGGTTTTCCATCTCTTGAAAACCGAGAACACTTCATATTTGTTCTTCATGAAGTAGACCCACACCTTTCTTGTGGAGTCATCAATAAAGGTCACATAATAGTACGAACCTCCCAGCGATGCAATAGGAGCGGGTCCCCACACGTCAGTGTGCACCAACTCTAACTTCTCAGACTTTGGCTCTCTTCCTCCTTTCAAGAAACTAACTCGTTTCTGCTTTCCAAGGACACAACTTTCGCACATCTGATGATCCACTGTCTTCAGATCTGGAAGAGCACCATTTGCCACCATGAGTTTCATCCCCTTCTCACTCATGTGCCCTAATCTGCAATGCCACAACTTGGTTTGTTTGGCATCCTCGACAACAGCAACAATGTCTTGATAGCTCGTCGTCATATAGAGAGTGCCTCTTTTATGACCTCTAGCAACCACCATGGAACCTTTCTTGACTCTCCAGGCTCCACCACCAAAGTTGACATCGTGCCCCGTGTCATCAAGTTGACCTACCGAGATTAGATTTCTCATCAACTTTGGCACATGTCTGACCTTCGTAATCTTCCACACCCGTCCATCTGACATCTTCAAATTGATATCTCCAATACCAACTATGTCCAAAGGTAATCCATCAGCAAGATATACCTTTCCGTGATTTCCCGCAACATAATTCTCCATAATGCTATGGTGCGGCGTTGTGTGGAATGACGCTCCTGAGTCAAGAACCCATGAATCAATAGGGCTATCAACATAGGAGATTGACGCCTTGGTGGTATTTGCAGCTGCATCACGAGCTTCACTTTTCCTCGGGGAATCAACAGACACTACCAATGCATCAGCAATTTCGCGTGTCACTGTATTAGCTCCGCCTCCCTTGTTGTCTTCCTTCTTAGGTGGTGCCCGACAATTCTTCTTAATGTGGCTTGTCTTTCCACAATTCCAACACTCCGGAGGCTGTCTGAATTTGGACTGACCCCATCCATTCCTTGACTTCGATCTGCCTTTACTCC
Organism: Moricandia arvensis; assembly: GCA_905132765.1. Taxonomy (NCBI): domain Eukaryota; kingdom Viridiplantae; phylum Streptophyta; class Magnoliopsida; order Brassicales; family Brassicaceae; genus Moricandia; species Moricandia arvensis. The sequence goes on from CAJHQP010001723.1 coordinate 52,298, forward strand.
GGTTACTTCTGTCTAGGTTTCGTCCTCTGTTTTCTACGTTGAAAGCAGAGCTCGTGGATGTCTCCCCAGAGTCTATCCTTCGAACTTCCTCAGCAAGGATACGATCTCTAACATCATTAAATTTAAGTTTCTGAGTACCGACAGAATTACTAACCGCTGCCCTCATCGGCTCCCAACTATTTGGTAGAGATGCCAACAGGATCAATGCTCGCACTTCATTATCAAACTCGATTTCAACGGATGACAGTTGGTTGACAATCGTGTTGAACTCGTTCACATGTGCGGCAACCAGGCCACCTTCTTCCATCTTCAAATGAAAGAGCTTCTTCATGAGAAACACCTTATTATTTGCTGAAGGTTTCTCATACATATCCGAGAGAACTTTCATGAGCCCTTCCGTGGTCTTCTCCTTCGCAACGTTGTGAGCAACGTTCTTCGACAGTGTTAGCCTTATAACACCCAGAACTTGTCTGTCAAGGAGCTCCCACTCAGCCTGATCCATCTTCTCAGGCTTCTTGCTCAGTGGTTGATGAAGCTTCCGTCCGTACAGATAATCTTCAATTTGCATTCTCCAAAATGCATAGTCTGTACCATCAAATTTCCCGATACCGTGTGCTGAACCGTCTTCGCCTCCCATCGTTTCTGAAACCACCGTGTTTAAAACACCTCCGTCGATGAACCGATGTTACCGACAAAATTCACTATTCACGAAATCACTATTCTCGTGAACAGTAACCCACTATTCACAAAATCACTATTGTTAACAGTAACCCACTGTAGCTCTGATACCAGTTGTTAGGAAATACGGGTCAAATTTCCTTGCGGAAAAAATCAGAATTTGTGGGAGCGGGAAGAAAACACACAAAATTGTTAACGGAGTTCGGCCAATCTTGCCTACGTCTCCGGACCTGCTACAGGTCTTTTATTATTAACCCGAGAGAATTTACAAAGCTCTCAACTCACACCCGAAAAAAAAAAAAGTTTTTTTTTTTTTTTTTTTTTTTTTCACGAAGAAGTTTCTTCTTCTTTCTTGTTCTCTCTTTTTTTTTGCATTTCTTTTGTTTTGGGATGGATTTTGATTCTTCATCTGAGCTTGCTATTTATAGAGAGATCATGAGCTTGATGGAGCCACCATGGTTGACAAAGCTTTCTTCTTTCTACCAACTCCACCGTCCATGCCGTTCATGCCGTCCAAGTTGGTTGCACCGTCCATGCGTCACCGTCCATCATTTTTCACGTGCATGACAAAGAACTCACCATAAATCTCGGGCGTGGATGGTTCTCATTTCAATCGATCGTCCGCTTTCACGCCCCAACTGCCAACTGTTTGACTATTTTTTCTTTTGTAACAGTTGCATGAGTTATGAAAATAAAAAAAGAAACAATGGATGACTAACAAACATATATACAAATAAACTAAAATTGTTTGGTAATCTTGATGGATTGTGTCTTGTCCTCTTGCCGGCAAGCAATGTATAAATAAGAAGCCAAAGAGAAAACCTGATTTCTTCCACTGATCGACTTCTGACCCTCTTCCATTTTGTAAATCTCGTTGGCTAAGCATTACCTGAATAAAAAAAAAGATGTATCACCAATAGAAAAAAAAAGATGAAACAGAGAGAGGATAACCAAGACATGAGACAAAACGTCAAAACCTTTCTCATAAGAAAGAGATGAAGTTGATTTTGTCCCAACGTCCATGGTGAATTGGAATCTTTACATCCCAAATCAAACCAGCAAATTAAATCATCCTATAATCACACTCTTAAATTGTAACGATTTTTTCTTAAAGACCTAATCCGATTTTATAAGAAACCCTATAAGATTAAAATGGTATGATTCTGAATTGAATATAACCTTGGAATCTGAAGCTTCCCGTGAACTTACCGCGTTTAACGTTTCTGGCGTCCCAAAATCAGAGCAACCTCACCTCAATGGTGGAGGAACACCTGCCAGCCTTCAACTTAGAACAAACTGCTTAGCCATTACAACGAGAAAGAATTATCGAATGCTTTTGGAATTGTGAGGATGATTCTCAATGCAGGAAGACTAAATTTTTATAGGTGGAAATCTACAGCTTGAAAGAGGAAAGCGAGACTTAATGATGTTGAATCAATGCTGAATCAATGTATTTGTAACGACAATGGGGTGAGGAGCCAAAACGAAACGCCGCCAACAGATACAGACCCACAGCTTACACCGAAAAATATTTCTCTCTAAGAAACTCAAAAACTCCTTAGATGCCAGAAGGTAAGCAGATTTGCAAATTATGAAAAACCCTAGCGGGGGATACTGAGAAGGCGACTCACTGGACAATATTGGGCAAATATTCAGTAAGTATTTGGTCAATCATAACATTCTGAAGCCCAGAGAACACGCATGCATTTAGAAGCCCATTAGAAACACAAAGACTATCGAGACTTACGTGAGAGTAGGACAGCTGGCGATTCCTCATTCTTTTATTTGATGACGTGGATGCACAAGAGGGAAGAAAACACTACTTTATATAATAAGATAAGCAATGTTTTAAAAATTGAGTTCGCATGGTGTAACTACTAGTTGATTAGTTGGATATCTTGTCTAATTGGATTTCTGTTTTTAAAAATTAAATATATATACATATATATATATATATATATATATACTATACAAGACTTAAAAGAAATAATTTTACATATAATATATTTTATATTCTCTTTTATTAACTAGAAAATAAATAATTAACAAAAATCTAACTATACATACATTAAACAAGTAAATAATATGTAAACTGGAATTGATAAAAATCAAACGATTAATTGTTTGTATTATTGTATTTATTTATTCTTACAACTAAAATTCTAAATTTTATAAATACGGCGAAATAAAAATAATATATGAAAGTTAAAAGATATATTTTATCTTTTTCTTAAAAAATATAAGCCATGTTAACAATTTTAATCCAAACCGGATTCGGCATCTTCAAATAGCCACGGTCGAACCGGTTCAATCGGTCGATCCAATTTTCAAAACCATGTTAACAAGCCACTATATCGACGACCTTTCATTTGTTAAAGCATAAATCTACGTTGTGGCTGACATGATTCAAATACGTACATAGACTTATACCTAACAGAGCTTATGAATGGTAGAAGTTTTACTAAGATTTGCAATGGTTTATATAAAAATGCCCATCTGTTAATTAATTTGCATTAACGCATTCTATGGTAGGACCGTAGGAGGAGGAAGAAAATAGTTAGCGTTGAAATCCCCTGAGTATCGATAATTATTAAACAAAGATCGCAATCATTGCATCCATAATTCTCCTGACCAACTGATAAAAATACAATAAAAATACAATGTGTCTAGTTGGTGACAACATTATTGTAAAATATTTTATAGAAACCATAACTTTCATCAAATAAATTAAAACATATACGACTTTAAGAATAAATATAATTTGGGTATATACTTCCAACTTTAAAATCATCCAAAGTACTAGTGAGAATAATTAAATATATTCAGTGAATGGTAGGCCATGCACGAGACTTTTTTTTCTTGAAACACAACTTCCATTCAGTTAATACTAAAAGTTAGGTGAGGTAACTAACATCCTCATTCAATACAAAGCTTTGCTTAGCCAATTCATCAGCAACTATATTTTGCTCTCTTGAAATCCAACCAAGAGAAATGTTCTCACACTCTGAAACGAGATTCAAGAGCTTTCTTCGTGATGCAAGCATTTAGTTGATTGGAATCAGCTTCACATCTGATTGTCTTTATCCCAAGCTCCTTGCATTTAACTCTGTTTTAAATTAGGAATATCTTATTAATTAAATTTTGTTTACTTTTATCTTACGGTTATCATATATTTCGTAATATTATTTATAATTTTATATATTTTATTTCGATAAAATTAAAAAAATTGAAGTGTTGATTATTCTTCTTATAAGAAAATTTAATTTAATCAAAAAATATTGACCAAAAAAATATTTTTTTGGGGAAAATTGTCAAAAATACCACTTTCCTTATACCACTTTTCATTTTGACTTAATCACTTTTACCGTTTCTTTTTAAGAGAAAAAAATACACTTATAACTCTTGTGTTAATTAATCTAAGACTCAGGTTGGGCGTAGGGTGGGGTAGGGTTTACAAATATAAAATTTAGGATTCTAATTAATTTAAAAAAAAATTGTTTATAAAGAAATGATATTTATGAAAATGTCTCTTTAATGAAGGTAAAAATGAAAAGTGGTACAACAAAAGTGGTATTTTTGACAATTTCCATTTTCTTTTTGCAGCTTCACATTTTTAGATATGTATTTGGTTTTAAAATAATCATAAAATATTTTTTTTTGAAAAATAAGATATTAAACAATCATTTTTGCTGTTTAAATTTATTTGCTTATTAATTATTTTATCAAAAATAAATTTATAAGAACATTATTGTCTTTTAGAAAATAATGTCAAAACTATTTTATTTTTTCAATTTGTTTGGTGCAGCTATGTTATATATATATATATATAAGTATATATTTTCAAATCTATAGATATTTTTTTTATTTTCTTTTATTTTTAAAAACATACAGAATAATAAAACTAAAATTCATTTTATGTAGAAATCTATGTTTATATTTTATCTTTTTATTATTTTTGTGTTTTAGTAAAAAAGAAAATTGAATTAAATTTTAATTACAGTTTTATTAAGAAAAAACAAAAAAATAACTGTTATTAATTAATGATAATAAATAATAATATTTTTAATTCATTAAGAGTACCTTTGTAATTTATTATCGTGTTTCTCAAACTTAATATTATAGAAATTATATAATTAATTTTATTAAAACAATCCTTTTACTTTTTGTTGGAAAGTCTCTTTTAGATTTCAATGGATATGGATAGAGATGCTATAAGTTTGCATTCATCATTGTTGTAATAAAATAAAAATAAAGAAGAGAGTTTCATTCATCGACCATGGTGCTAAACATTATCAAGATCTCCCATGTCAGCCCTTCTGCAGATTCATTCTCTGACCCACTCGTTGTCCCACTCACTTTCTTCGACCTAAAGTGGCTAAAAAGCTCTGTACAGCAAGTCGTCTTCTACAAACTCACCGAGTCATCATCATCACCAGAGTTCTTCTACTCAGTGATCATCCCCAAACTCGAGACATCTCTTTCCCTTGTCCTCGGCCACTTCCTTCCCCTTGCGGGTCACCTCACTTGGAACCCTCAACGTCCTAAGCCGTGCATCGTCGTGTTCCTCACGACACTGTCGTCCTGACAGTGTCGGAGAGCGACGCAGATTTCGCCAGTGTTTCGGGCAAGGGAACACGTCTCGCGAGCGAGACACGTTCCCTTGTCCCCGAGCTCCCGGCCTCTTGTGACTCGCCGTGTGTCCTTTCTTTACAAGTCACCTTGTTCCCTAACCAAGGGTTCTGTATCGGTATAACATCAAACCATGCGGTCATGGACGGCAAAACCATGGTGAATTTTTATAAATCATGGGCTCATATATGTAACTCACAAACACATGGCAACATGTTACCTGATGAGTTAACTCCAAGTTTGGACCGTACCATCATCAACGTTCCTGCCTATCTTGAAGCCAAGATGTTGGCTCTTCAAGGTGAGAGAACTCTCAAGATCTCTCAAGCTGGAGAGATCGACCAGGATGTTCTCCGGATCACGCTTGAGTTGACTCGTGAAAACGTAGAGAAACTTAGGGAGCGAGCTAAAACCGAGTCAACTCGCTCTCATTCTGAGCTACACTTGTCCACGTTCGTTTTGGCTTACGCCTACATGTGGACGTGCTTGATGAAGACCCGTGGAGGTCATGGGAAAGACCGGTTCGTCTCATGTATGCTGCTGACTTTAGGCACCGGTTAGACCCGCCGGTTCATGAGACATACTTAGGAAACTGTGTGTTCCCCATCGGTTGCTTTGGACACAAAGCTAAGACGTTTTTAGGACGAGATGGTTTTATCAACGCTGTCGAGATCCTTGGTGACTCGGTCAAAGGTTTGAGTGTACTAGGGATTGAGCAGCTTTGCGAGTTGTACTTGGAAGGAAAGAAGAGAGTTAAACCGGGTACACAGCTTGGGACTATTGCCGGTTCAAACCGGTTTGGACTATATGGTTCGGATTTTGGGTGGGGGAACCCGATTAATACTGAGTTTGTATCTATCGACAGGAATGAAGCGTTCTCTATGTCGGAGAGGAGAGATGGGTCCGGTGGTGTGCAGCTCGGTTTGTGTTTGAAGAAACATGAGATGAATGTTTTTATTTCTTTATTTAATGATGGATTGGTAAATTAAATATTTTTCTAGCTTTAATGACTTTCTCTTGTTTGAGATCTTCTAATATATACCTATATGGAAAGTGTCAAAGCAGAATAATAAACTCATTGGAATACTCATATTTAGTTCGTAGTTTTCTTTTGTTGTCGACGAATTTTCTTTTTCCGAAAACTGTGAAAATTTGACGATCGAGATCAACTGCCTAATTCCACAAGGTCCAGTATATTTATAGTAACCACATATTCTCTTACTATTTAAGACAGCCTGGCCCTGAACGGGTTGCTAAGATCGAACCAGGGTTTTACCGTATTGTTGACGGTTGTTTTACTTGCAAGGATCTAAAACACAGTTTTGCATGCATTTACATGAGCATTTAAATACACAAAATTATGATGACTCTCCTTAAATCACGATTTAAGTTTTTGATAAGTTTACTTCCATTTGAACTACACTAGTTCCACATAATCCGCATCTTATGCTTTCACTTTTTGAACTTTATATTAGATCACTATGCTGAAGATTATACAAGTATGGAAGTATATAATAAGAAGAACACAAATACATCATTATTATGTTTTTTTGCATAGGAAATTCTAGACTCGAAAATTCGTAAAGCATGTTATTAACTAAAAAGGAGAGCAAATCCTCCCAGCAGAAATCGATCCGTGATCTCTTAAACCCCTAGTAGATCAGACTGATACATAAAATTTCGTTTTCAATGTAACAAATTTTAAAAAATTAGGTATACCAATTTTTTAGCTCCAAGAAATGCAATTTTAAATCCCTAGTGCAGGTTAGTTTTCACCCAGACATTTTTATCTAAAAAGTAACACTAAACCAGATCCGTAAGACAAGGAACCATGGGCTAGGACCACACATGAAATATATACTTTTAGGTCACTGACAAAAATCTTATCTACTGTAATGGCCAGACATGGATAGAGTATGTATATAATATGACTTTGAACTTTAGCTCTTTTTATAACTGAAACAGTCAGTCATTTCAAAATCTTGCCTACATGTTCGACCATTGCACTATAGATAGTATGTTGGTTAACTAGTGGCATAGACTAAACATGTATTGTATAGGAATTTTGTGTGGTTATGATTACACAATAATTGCATAATGTATAATTGCCTAAAGGATACATTATGCAATTATTTAGAAGATAACAAATATGTTGTATTGTTGGGAATAATTATTATATTTTTGATTAGATGAATTTTTAAGATAAATATCATAACGGTTGATTTTTTTTTTTTGGGGGGGGGGAGAAAAAGTTTCTGAAGTCATATGCTGGGTGGAGGATGAAGAAGGGTTTTAAACAAAAGTAATTAATCATCCTTAAACATATGTTACTGTAATGCTCAAACAAATTAAATGTTACTGTAACGCTTGGCATAAATGTTACTAAAATGCTTAAACAAGTTGAATTTAGATCATGTAAAATTTGTAGCTAGTAACAGATGTCTTAAGTCTTAGTTTGAGACGGTTAGAAACTTAGAATCAAATATTTTTCAGTGAAAAAAAAATCTCAATCTTCAATCTTGCTTAAGATATTTTACTCGGATAGACTAGGCAAGAAAATCATCTTTTAAATGGATAGAAAAATCTAAATAGAGTTGATGTAAAAATTTAAATATAATCTGAGAATATGTAAGGTGAGCCAGAGTCACATGTAAACATTATGCACTTTAAAAAACATTACATACTGATGTTTCTTCTACCGCAAGGCAAATAAGAAACCTAACTTTGCTCTCTAACGTCTCCACTTGATAAGTTTTCACCTGTAGGGCTCATGAAGATCCAAGAACAGCCTCCTAATGACCATAACTGGAGCTGAAAGTGCCTCCACCATGCTGCTGAGCGTACTCAGCCATCGTCACTCTCGCACAAACATCCCAAACTTGAGCTATTTCCTTAAGAGACATAGGTTCTGAAAATGCCTTCATGGACAAACTGAAGCTTGATCTAGTCCTCGCAGATAAATCATCATATTTGTGTAAACTGAAACATGGTGAAACAAAACCATAAGATCAAACATGTTTAGATCCCTCTTGTGATCAATCAAAATGTTTTTCATACCTGGAATCAGATGGGAGTTTTTCGAGGAGAAGAATAGGAGAATATGGGTAATTCACAGGAACTAGTAAGCGTAAGGGCTGAATCTGTAACTACACCAAACATTAGAGACATAAGTAGATGAGCAAAGGTTAGACAAGAAGATTTGAAACATAAGTACTAACCATATGTCCTGACTTGTAATGAGTTTCAAGTGTGTCACTGAGAGCCACAGGGGAATAAGAACATGTCACAACTGTTCCTGAAGTAACTTCACTTGGATAAAACTCTTCATTACATATGTTTACCACTGTCTCTACAAGACTCTCATTTATATCTTTGATTTCTTTCAGGAGTACACAACCAGGCTGCAAGATTTAGACATGGTGTTGTTTTCAAGGTTTGATCAATCAATGGAACTTACAAACTCCAGAACTTACCTTAATCTTGTGAACTTTGGAGGCATATGATGCTGTGGAATCAGCTTCAGATTCTAGAGGCAGAGTGGTAACTGAGCGCATAAGTCTCTTAGTCATATTTGTTTCTTCTTGTTGCAAATTGATCCTTGCACTCAGATCCTCGGCTAAAGAAGCTCTAGATCCTCCAATGAAGTGGACAGAACCAGCAAGCCTGTCAGCTAAACTGATGACAGAACTCATCTGAGTTACTGATTGTGTCAATGATTCCGGTGATGATGACTGAAACTAGCAAGCAACACACACATCAAACACTTGGATCAGTGGATTAGATAACATGGAGAAAGCAAAGCTATAGTGTTTATGACTACACTCACAGCTTTTATCAGACGATCAATAGGTTGCTCCTGAGCTGCTGTTTGGAGATGGTAATCATGTGCAACAGGGCACTCAACATATACAGGCTTTTCAAGATCTCCAAGACTTGGAGACGGAGCAACAAAAGGCGATACAAGAGGCTGTGATGAGGCTGAGGCTCCTGTGTTGTGAAATGATGTAGGAAGAATCTGCTGGTCGACCAACTGAGAAGAAGATTGGTGACTTGGCATCAACTGTGAACTCATTTGATCGTTGTCAAGAGACTGGGACACATGGACTTGATTATGACCACTTTGGGATTGTTGATGCTGCATTGGACTCTGAGTCACAATCTGATGATTCTTGGTGAATCTTAATACTTGTTCCTCATACAGACTAAACCTATCTCTGTGAGTCTCTGATATACTGTCCCTACCGACATTTAAGAACACAATAAGTAGTTCCAACGTTGACTTGCCAACCCTTAGCTTTTGAATAGGCTCTTGTTGCATCTTTTTTTGAGGAAGAGAATCAACCTGGAAATTAACAAACTGTTTTATTAAAAAGATCATTTTTAAGACAAGAATATACCAGATTAAAGTAGTTATGTTATGTCTGAAGTACCTCCCGCAACTTGTCAGATACTTTTTGGAGCAGTATACTCAGAACATGCAAATACTTCTCCTTGAGGGCCTGTATCTGCAGACAATGAATAGATTTCATAGGATGAATCTCAGTTTTATATTTGTGATGTTAACATGTGAAGAATCAAGGGGAGAGAAGATACCTTCTGATATGTCTCCTCTTGCCAGTCCCCACCATTAGCATTTGCAGTCTTGTCTGTAGAATCTTGAGATGCTACAAAGCAGTATTGGAACTTAGGACATAAATCATGAAAAAATGTATTCGTTGATGGAATGTAATGAAACATACTAGATGGATTTTCTGGAGTGGCTCTTTGAGATTGATATAGCTGATTCTGTTGGTTTCCTATGTTTTGGGTTTGATGGAAAGAACCTGTTGCTTGAAACCTTTGTGTATCATCCAGATGTTGCTGTAAGATTATGTTATGTTGGTATTGTTGTACCATCATTGGTTGAGATTGTCCCACCCCTTGCCCTTGAGTACCCAACAAACTTGTCCCATGCACGTTATGCATATATTGCTGCTGTTGTGAGGGCAAGGCTGAAGCATTATTAGTGTGACAATAAAGGCTTTGTTGCTGGTGCATATTATGGAGGTTGTTGTTCTGGTGTGCCATTTCTTGAAAGCTAGCAATGTTGTTATGCTGGGATGACGATGTTGTGAAAGCTCCTTGTTGCTCCCAGTTGTTTTGTTGTGATGTTAGATGATTCTGCTGCATGTCTTGACCATTCATCAGTTGAGTAATGAGTTGCTCTCGTTCTTGTCGTTTTTGATCATGAGACAGCATATCCATCTGCTGTTGATGACTAGAATGGACTCTTTGTGTTGGATACTGATGTCTTGGCAAGAATTGAGAGGTTTGTTGGCCTGATAATGTTAGACTAGAATGACCAGATGATTGAGGAAAAGACTGGTGAATGGTAGACAATGGTGTGTGATATGACAACTGCTGATGAATAGGTTGTTTTAACAGGCTTTGCTGGTGATGCTGTTGTTGCATGTAAGGAGGTTGTAAGTGATGGATGTTCTCTTTTAGAAGTTGTTGATCCACTTGACCATGAAACATGTTGTAACTAAGTGGCTGTTGTTGAGGCTGAGGTAGAAGTTGTTGCCTTCCATGAACTCCTTCACCCATTTGAATGTTTAGGTTCTGAGCCGCGGAAACTGTTATAGGGTCCTGAGTTAGCAAAGCAGTAGGCTCATGAATGTTGAGATTGTTGTAGATGTTGTTTTGAGGAAACCATTGTTGGCTTGTTGGAGTCTGTGTATATGGCAACAAGGGAGGAAGTGATTGCCCTTGATTCCAAACTTGTGCTGCTGTACAGATAAAGGCATCAAAAGAAATCTTGGTAAGCTAAAGTTGTAAGAACATTTCAATAACTTATATGTTCTGAAACACTTCTAGATTCTAGAAACATGATGTAAGTTTTGTTACATGAAGATCTGTTTCAGATAATCAAACTCACCAAAAAAACAAGTTCTAGTCCAATGCAGCAATGCTAAATCATCATAGTGGAACCAAAACATGAATAAAGTTCTTATTACCTGGATCTTGAGTAGTATTGGGTCCACTGACAGAAGAACCAGATTGCACACTTCTGAATTTTTTGTTGAAAACCATTATCTTTTCACTGATTTTCCGCAGATAATCACTCTGAAACATAGGAAAAAAGATCAACAAGTATCTTCACAATGTTGAAGGTAATAGATAGAAACCATTTGTATTTTAGTATACCTTATCTCTGGCGATGTCATAGATTTTTCCCTCAAATTTGAAAGCGGCATTGTTAATAGCATTTTGGCTATGGTTAGGAAAACATATCTTTAACTTTTCCACTCTACACATAAATGAAAACAAAGAGAATATATCACTAATGGAGGCGCAAAAAATATTCCAAAATATCCTTTTATAAAAGCATGAAAAGTTGGTGTTAGGTTTTGTCACGTCAATAATGAATTATAATAAGTTTTTACTGGTGCAATGTAGGAATCATTATCATGTGCAAGCTTACAAGTGTCACAGCTAAAGCATGATACTTTTTCAAGAACCTTTCTCTCTTTCATGAATGTCAACTAGAATCAATGATGAAAAAATCTTGTTAGGAATGACGCTAAAGGCTAGTCGGGCGGATGTGTTAGGCATAGCACCTACCGAAAAAATCGGGGATTAAGTGAAAAATACGGGAGACGGATTTTTATTTTGTTTAATGTATTATAAAATATGTTAATTTTTATTTTTTATAAAATTAATACATTTTCATGTTTAAAATTTTATAAAACACACAAATATAAAAAATTTAAACATAAGTTGCACTTATAATATTTAGATCAAATAAATAAATAAATAAACTATTTAAAAAAAATAAAAAGAATAAAAAAATAAATTAAGCGGTCATTTAGACGGCTATGCGGTCATTTAGGCGGCTAGACGGTTATTTAAGCGGTTTAAATGGACTAAAATCGGACATCCAATTTTTTAAACTGATTTGGCATAAATCGAGTTATGTGTGTGGCGCCTATCGCCTAGACGGCCGCTTTTTAGAACATGGTAAAAAAGTAACAATATATTTATAATATTTTGTGGCAAGAAATCTTACATTGCAAAAATAATCCTTTTCCTTAGATCAGGCTCATGCGTTGATCTCCAATCATTAACGTTATTGGCAAGCGAGTTAGAGTTTCCCTCCATCAAGTCTAGCTAGCAATAAAAAAGGATGATCAGAGACATCCCTCAACTCTAAAAACACACAACCACATCATCTTATCATCAAGAAATCATGAGATATAGAATCCCAATTATCAAGCATTTAACAGTTTTTTTTAAAACAGATTCATATTGCAGTTTCTAAGTAATACTTAACCTTCACAATGCAAGAACTTAAATTTTGCAGAAACCATGCCTCATAAACCCAAAATCATGACCCTAGTGCATTACAACCAAACAACTTGAAGTTTGTTTCTGTTAGACTAGAGAACTAAACAGAGATTCTCTAATCACATTAACACGAACAAAACATAACAAAAAAACAAAAGAAAAACAAATCACATGCATATCAACTTAAGAAAATCAAAGTCTACCAGAAATGATAGATGAAAATCCACAAAAAGGAGGAGGATGATCGTTAGATTGAGGATAAGAAATCAAGAAAGATAAAAATGAGAAAAGATAAACCTGAGGTTAGACGCAGAGAGATTGAAGAACAGAGACTACTACACGTAGGAGGGATGTGACTTACAAATATATAGTCTCTGCTTTCCTTATTTTATAATAGATTCTATCACTAGATTCGAATATTAGGAATCCATGCAAAGTAAGACACGTATGAAAAGTACTCGGCCTTGTATAGTAACAAATCTCTGTATATTTTCTCTCTTTAAATTTGGATTTGGAACAACTAAAACAAGAAACTATCATCTACAAATTTTGGAAATAATGTTATATAGTTTGAATCAGAAAGAACATACTTATTCTGCAAAAAGTTTGCAACCACATGTCATGATGATGTGTCACATTACAAATTTACTAGTTAATTGCAAATTTTAAAAAGTTGAAAATATTACAAATAATTAACTATGTGGTACTTTACATATGGACCAATGGTTGTTATGATAGGTTGAAGAGTTCTTTGTGCGATGCCTACAATAACGAACCTGGTTCGGTCCTGAACAATTATGGGCCGGAAGCAAAAAAAAAATTTTTGGGCTGCTTACGTATAAAAAATGGAAAAGCAAGTAGCTACACTCAAACCTAGCACCACAAGCACACTAACATTAACCATAGACCAACTACTCTACTGAAGAGTTTGCTGTAAAAAGGCAGAAGTATTTAATATTATAAATAAGGCCGGAATCACATGATTCTTTGGTTTGTACCATGGCCACTACTGTAACGATCACATATGTTGATAAGAAAGAAAGATTTTTTTTGTTTTCCAAATAAAATATCGCGTATATCAGAAAACTAACGCAATCATGGCGATTCATTCCTTTCCAAGAACCATTAGAAATGTTGTGGAGAGTCAAAGAGATTGAATGATGCATGAGAAAGTTAATGTTACAAGGGAATAAGAAAAAGTGAGTGATATATTCTAAAATGTGGAGTAATAGGCTAAGTAAAGTTGCTCAAGGTAGTGCAAGAAAATAGAGAGAAGATGTTTAGAAGTACTATACTCCTTCGGTTTTGTAAAGAGTATCGTTTTAGAAATTTTATTTTCATTTCATGAAAAGTGTTATTTTATGTTTGTATATATATATATATATGTTAACTTAATATTTATTGCAAATTGCATTATTTTATAAATATTTTTTTTATTTCAAATACTATTGATTAAAAAGATATAATTATTAAGAATATTAATGTATTTCAATCATTTTTTAAATTTTTGTAAAAATGTCAAAGTTACTTTGTAACAAAAAAAAAAAACACAGGGAGTAACATATAGGCTAACGGTATCTTTGTTTGAGAAAGTGTTGTTGTGTGTGTGTGAGTGATGCTTCTTTCCTTCACACATACTAACTATAATTCTAAGAATAATAACATATCTAAGTCCAAGTGTGCTATCAAGGTGTTGATGATGTAGTGTAAGTGGTTTGGCTCCCTTCTGCCCCGGATTCAAACCACCTTTAGTATGAAGGGGTATTATGTAAATTAAATTTTTAAAAAAATTGATTTCAAGTATATTGAATATTGTGAGTCTAATACTCGTTGGTAATTATGTGTGAGTGATGCTTATTTCCTTTACACACGAGAACTGTAATTTGGTTGACATACATACATCCCGAGGATATCAAAAAAAAATCTAGGTATAGAAGTTAGCCAAAAATCAGATTAACTTGAATGGCATTTTACAGTCTCTGAAAAATACACAGTGAAATCGGGCTATAAAACTAAACAATTGGATATTCCCCCAGTTTATTGTGAGCCTGGCACAAAAGAACAATTAGCTTTTACTTGAAATTTGAAATATTCTCCAAAATTAAAGTACTTTATATTGTAAGTAAGAGCATCATTATAGGGGGTTATTAGAGGGGTTTTTAGGGGAGGTGAGACCTACAAAATGCCAAAATTGGCTGTAAAAACTACCAGATAAGGATCGGTTATTGGGAAGTTTCTGCACTATTTGCGGGTTCCACCGACATGTGGCGATCCGCAATTAATGTTTTTTTAATTTTTTTTTAAAATAGACAAAAAAAATTAAAAAACCCTTTAAAGGTTAAGGGATAATCATGACCTAATATCTCATTCTTAAGAATTTAAGGTCACGTGGGTTACAATATGAGATGCAATGCAGTATTTGTGAAGCTGAAGAGGAAATAATTAATTTCTTTTTTAAAGTCCACCAACCATTCAATATGGATTTTATCAAATATCTCCTTTAAACAGAGAATTTTTCTACGGTCATCGATATTCACAAAATAGATAATTTAGTTTAGAGATTACCAAAAAATTATAATTTTAGTTATTTTCCATGGATTATATGGTATATTTGAAAAAAAAAATAGAAACAATAAGCTTTTTAAGAATAAGAATGGCAATCAACAAGAGATTTTGCAAGATGCAAAAATTGAAGAGACCTTATGGGATGAGGCTCAACTACGAGATGTAGACAATATAGTGTGTTTGCCTAACAGATCTATGACTCATAAGCAGGGAGATGCACATTGGTGTTATATTGATAGAGCATGGAACGAAAAATACAAGTTTACAAGACATATGAGGTTCTTCACTCAAGGAGGCACAAAAGATCAAATTATGGGGCAATGAAACATTCGGTGCAGTCTTTCACCCTTATACACAGAGTGTGAGAATTGATTTGGGATATGGAACGTACGAAGACCCTTTAAATCTTAGAGGTAATGTTTAAAAAAAGTTGTTCTCAATTACATTAACATAATAGCTAGCCTTCATTATACACATGAACAAATTCCAATGATGTAAGCATTTCTTCTCCAACTTGACCATCCTACATATATCGAGGACACATAATATTATAGTAGACTTTACACATCTAACTTGCACGTGGTGTTCGGCGTTCACCATCATCTATGCTATATTAGATTCCATACTATCGGTTTAGCTTTCTAAATCGGATGATTGTTCTCTGTTTAGCTATTTGTTGTAAAAAAAATAAAAATAAACATATCTAAACCCAAATGTAATATACTTGCAGTTAATCAAAGGCCCGTTAATTAACCAATAGCTTTGTTAATCTAAATATAGAGAATATAGTTCAGTAGGGGTTGAACTTAATACAGAAGCCCATATAATTTAAACATGAAATATTGAAATTTGATGATTAAATTATAAACTAGCCCAAATAATTTAATATATGAGCCCATACAATCTCTTACGTGTATACTATATACAGATTGTAATTTGGGGATATTTTTGTATATGAAACAGAGAACAAATCTAACTAATTATAATACAGTTTCTCATTTTCTTCTCCACTTGATCAATCTAGATTTTATACAGTTACATTGACTATATCATTGTCTTTGGGGTCAAAATAAGTTTTACCAAAAAAAAAATAATCTTCTCTAAACTCCTAATAGTCAAATTTTTGTAAGCTTTTCTTCCTAGTGAAATTGTTTGTGTCGTCTAACAAAAATTTGTAGTTTTGTTCTCCAGTCCACTTAAACTTTGTTTTATTCTAAGTGTTAAATTTATTTCATGTTTTTTTCTTGGTATAAAAGGAAACATGAAATAATTTGTCGATCTAATGTTAAAATCAATCCACTGAAAATTGCAAGCGAAATATCAAGCAACTGGCTCAATTTGAAGTTGAACATTTGTGGTTCATATTTTTATTGTAGTTTTTTTCAATTAAAAAATTTTTAGGGAAATTGCATTGTATGACTATCAAAAAAATATAATTCAGTCTATAACCAAACGCTCTATCTTTTTATAGTTTCCCATGCCATTTATGTAATATTGTCATATTACTCTCTATTATAACCGGCAAAACCTGCTAAAAAATAAGTTAATAATTATTATGTTTCAAGAATAGTTCGTGTCTATATGAGAATCACACACTCTCTCAATAATAATTTATTTTTCTTCTTCTTTATTTTTTTCTCTTCCTCTCAGATCTCTGCTTTTTTTTGATACGATGAACACCTTGCTGGCATCCTCTTCTCCCCACCACTGTCTTCATCCATGTATCCTCACTTTCTCTCACTGTCACTTCTCCTCATCCATTTCCCGGGTGGTTTCTTCTCCTTCATCAACTCGAACACCTGCTCTTCTACTAATCATATCATCTCATTCACCTCCCTGTTCTTTCTTTTATTACTCCATCAACTCCACATTCGATCATTCAATTGCAATATACTATTTGAATTGTTCTATTCTAGTTGGTGAAAGTAGAATATAAATGTGGATGTACAATAATAAATATTTTTTATGTTTTGTTGTTGTATCATTTTTATAAAATGATTAGTTTATACTTATTAATCAAAACTAAGCATTTACGAATGATACCATATTTGACTAAAAGGTGTTGAATATCGTGAACTAGTAAAAACTATACATTGGATTATTGGAAACTATACTATTTATAAGAGTTTATACTATTTATCTATCAATTCGTTATTCTATACTATTTTCTATATGATGTATAGTGTTATTAATTTACGTATACAAATGGAATGTACCTAGAGAGTCCATAATATTTCTGATACATGAAAAGCAAGGAAATATGCGGAAAATAATTGAGTGACGTTGGCGTGTTTGGTGATTTGATACGAAACAATGAAGCTTTAATTATGTCAATATATGCAATTGACGACTTCATCCATTGTCTCTCTTTCAATGTTGCCATTGTATTCTCTTCCATATATTTGATCATTTGACGATTCATTCTTACCAATTTTGAGTTCAAGTCTATTCTATAATTTATATTTAAGTAGTATAGTCTAATAATATAAAATACTATACATTATTTTTAAATTTTGATTTTTAGGTTTAGATTTTAATTTAGGTTTAGGTTTTTGTGATCAAAATTTAGGGTTTAGTATTTAGAGGGTTGGGTGAGGTTAGAGGATCAGGTTTATGATTTTCGCCAAAATTAAATACTCAACATAATTGTTTGTTAAACTTATACTATACTATATATATGGAATAAAACGTTGTCGGTCAATATAGTATAGTACATAATTGTTTGATAATTTCATTAACTCGTACTATATGATATTATGTTTTAGTTCATTTGTATTTTTGTTTGTATTCAGTGTTCGAAGTTACTGATTTTGTAAACTATATGTTTATCAACACTAATATAAGTTTCATTTTGTTTAACACTAAGATAAGTTTATACTATATAAATAAGTATGTGGTACATATGTGTGTGACGTAGCTTTCATAATGTGATAAAATTGCAATAATTGTGTTTCATCTATGTTCATACCTACAATCACCGACGTCACTACTTTTTCATTTTTTACTGGTTATTTGCAAAAGTGGAGGGTGTAACCGGTTCAAACGTGAGCAAAATGTTAATCACCTAATAATGTCAAAATCAATGTCATGGACTTAATTTCACTTCAAATTTTGGTTATTCAACAAATTCTCCCAAAATTTTATGTGTGAAAGAATCACAAGAAAGACATAATGGAGACGATGGAAAAAAAACGGCTAGTGATCACATCAAGGGATGTTACTATCAGGGCACAGATCGTACCATAAGGACACAGCATTGATTTGGAATCAATAAGCCCACGAGGGGGCAACGTGAATCTGGGGCTAACACTCACGTACCTTTTTCCTCTTTTGTTCACTTCATCATTCATTACATACCTATCAATTTCATATACACATGCGTTTGTAACTATGTGCATGATCAATTAGAATGTATATATTATATCCAAACAGTCTAAATTTATCTTTTAAAAACATTTTTGTGAAATGCTTGAATAGCCCTGAATATATCTTAGATCAAAACTCCAATAATATTATCATTACTACCCATTTTCAGAATTGTAATCAGTGATAAGAGGACTAAATAACATTTGTCTAGTGACTAAATTGAGGGGATTATGACTAAGTTCTAACAAATAGTTTCATAACTGTTATATCACTATTTCTACGAATAATTAACCATCAATCAACATGCAGCAATTCATGTCATGTTTTAGTCAAAAAGAAAAAAAAAATCGTGTCATGCAACTATTTATGTGATCATGGTTATTTGGAAATTTGTTATGTTTCTGGTATGTTGCATTCAAATTCAACCTCACATAAAATAATAATAATAATGATGATAAATATCCTGACTATCAGATCACTTTCCGAGTGACTAACCTTCTCCAAACATGCAACAAGTATGTCACCGAACTATTTATTATCATGAATAAATATAAATAAATTTGAGTATTTGTTACGTATTTGGTAAGTTTCATTGTAATGTAACCCCACATGAGAGTCTGTCAGTGGGGAGGCAAAAAGCATACCACATGGCGGTGGCGGCCCTGAGGGGAAGCATTACAAGCACCAGCTTTCGGCCCTCAAAAATAATTTGCATAAATTAGTCTTTTTAAAAAGAATTTTATCTACAAAATTCATATAAGTGGCCAATTTTTTAAAAATTGCTTGTGGTCTATTGTATCTCAGGACCGGTACTGCACATGGTAGTCCATTGGTGTGCATGAAGAGGTTGTCTAAGTATATGCGATTGTTAAGTTCGGATAAATTCGAATTCACATGAATAAAAAGTGATAGCGTTATATAGCTAAGATGTAATTAAGCATACTGGATAATTAAACCCTCCAGTGTGTCTTTGGAAGAGTCTAAGACCAAACTTTTAGACTTGAAAGGCATTTTGAGATAACTAATTCGAGTAAAAACTACCTAATAATGTAGGATAATTTGGAGAAATGTCACTACTATATCTTTTTATATTAAATTTGTTTGCTACCAATGAGAAACTATCACCAGTCTCCCGCTATAGTTTTAAGTATTAAACTACTAAAAATGTATACGGAAACATGAAAGTAAAGAATACAGTAATCCCTTAACCATTCATTCATGCTAATTTAAACTAAATCTGATATTTTTTTTTGTATTCATTAGTATAAGAACTGTGAGCAGAGTTATCCTAAAAATCGACTTAGACGGTCCAGTACCTATGCATTCGCATATTTGGCAAATCGGTTTAGACTTCTACCTAATCAATAATCTCATTTAAAGTGTTTAACGGCCGTTTAGCAATTTTTTTGAATATTTGATCTAGCAAGCGACATCCATAATATAAAGTTAACACACCTATATTGTAATGTATCTATCCAACCCCATGATCATGACTTGTTATATCGATATATACTTTCCATATTTTTAAGTTTTATTTTTGTAAGTGTGGGTAATAATGTTTCAGGGGGTCGAAGCTAGCGAGCCACCCCGGTTTTTAATTAATGAAGCGTAAGCATGGTTTTATTTCACATAACTAATAACCAAGCAAATGGGTTTTTTCGATAAATAATAACCAAGCAAAGTACAACTTACTTTTCATATCTTTGATGGAAAAAAAACAGAGGTCAATGTAAGCCTAAAAGAAAAAGGGAGGGGGAGGGGGAGGGGGGGGGAGAGAGAGGGGAATACAACTAATTGACTCATTGTTTTAGATTATTATTTTGCTCATTTGATAGAACCATTGTTGATATGGATGAGAGCTAAGAGATGAGGGGATATAATATATTTGTATCCTTTCTAAAAATAAGTATACATACATATCTACTCATATAGAATATTTGAAAGTGAAGCAAAGCGGAAGACGATAGAGAAAGAAACAACAGCCAAGATAAGCACTTGGACATGAAAAAAGAAACACAAAAGAAAATGTAATGGGACCTTCACACATGGGTGTTATAAAGTGGAGCCAACCCAAAGCTCAGCTATAAGAATATTTTCTAGCAGTATGTTGCTTACAATCTCATTTTCTCTACCTTTTATTGTTCTTAGTTTAACATTGATGTTATTTTGTTTTTATCACCTTTTCTTTGAAAATAAGATTATAGCTTTGCAAATTGCAACTACGATTGCAATGCGTAAGCCCATTTCTGGTTGTTTCAGGGATGGAATACCGAGTAAATGTATGATTAACGATTAAGTTTAGTTAGCAGTTTTTAACAGAAAATGTTTGAGTAGTTGCAAAACATTGTGATGTATGTGACCCTGGTTGAACTTGGACCATATACTTGGTGCATCCATCAAATCCATGTCTAATTAGTAATTATATATAGAGCCCTACATACATATGAACCGAAGTAATTAGTATTAGTAAGAGCTATCAAAACAAATTACGAACGTTCTAATGTTTCTCTAGCAAACATGTGTCGTTTTTTTTGTTTAAAATTTTCCGTGTGATAAACTAAGAGACACTGACGCTTTTAAACAAAACCAAAAAAGAGTGTGCTTATGAGCTTATCCTAAACTTATATAATATACTGAATATTTCGTTATCATTCGAAAAAAATCCATTACATTATACAGCATATATATATATATATATATAATGAACCAATATTTAAAATAATTACAAAATTTAATCATAATCGTAGTTGAAGCCCGCAGATTCGTTATGGCCCGTTTTTGTCCATGCAACACAGCCACAACACTGATGGCTCACCATATATTTTGATTTCCTTTAATAGACCGATCTTACAACCTAAAATCTGAGAAAAAAATATAATTAAATTTGATGCAGAGAATATATATTGTTTGTAAAACACATGTGTCACACTGTAGGATTAGTTCTTAGCCACTTCGCTAGGCTTGGACTTTTAGCTTACAACGAAATGTTGTGACACTTTAGTCTTCTTCAACTTTGCCTTTTCCTTTGAAAAGGCTTCTTCTTATCATTATTACTAATCTTTGTTTAGAGCCACGTAAAATATTCCTCCTATTTTGGGTTTTTGACTGTATGATCTGTGGAGTCAAAGATCTTGAGATGACTATTAAATGATGAGTTCGGGAGAATCTAAGGAAAATAAAAGACAAACATTCCATCAAAATAACATTGTAGATTCCCGAATCTACAGTTATTAAGCCATTGTTTCTTACTTATATATGTTATATTTCTTCGTTAGTGTTTTTTTCTTTATAATCTACTTAATTTATACTAATCATATATGTTTTTTCTCTCCACATGTTTTGGTATTTAGTTATTTACCACTCAAACCATGTGCACCTGCACATCGCACCCTGGCCACTTTGATGTGCTTAGTCAAGTCTTCCTGATTGAAGTTATTCTCGAGCCCTGTGATATTTCAGTCTAATATTGACTTATAATTGCATACCAAATTTTCACATGTAAGCCAATTTATTATAATAATTTTCACATGAAGAGTATCCACGATAACATGGTTCCCTTCCTACTTGCCTAGTTAAATTATATTCTAATTGCAGATCAAGAAAATAATGTATAACGAATTTCTCGAGGTTACAAAAAGGCTAACATGTCAATACACGGAGATAAATTTTTATATTTTATTAAAGATTTGTAAATAAGTTTTTATTAAAAACAACAGAAATAGTATATTTTCTAACTATTACCAATGAAGAAAAAAACACAAGAAGCTGCGGAATCAAGTGATCTAAACATTATGAGAAGGGTCAGTATTTTATTGACAATAAAAACTAAATCCAATTTAGTTATAAGAAAACTAAATCCAAAGTTCAGTGAGATTCACATGGGCTAACGTGGAATCTAGGCTTAGTACTTTGAAAAAACTGATATATTGCAAATCAGATTAGGCAAGGGGCTACTTCTAGTAGTGTGGTACTGTATAGAAGGGTGAAAAACTGAAATCAAATCGAATTGCAATATGAAATGCAACTTTTCTCTTTTTGACTTTTTGACATTTTGTTCAAAAATGCCTAAACAATGCATTTATTGAGCTTTGCACTTCGGTTCGACATTAGATTTCAGTTTCATTACTGAATGGCAATGCTCTTATTTTCTAAGTGTTTACACGTATGCCACACTACTATATAATGAGGTTTAATTAGTACAAAAAGAGTAAAGAAAAATGAGAAAGATAAATACGAGTACAACTGCATGTTTTTCCAAATTAGACTATAAAATTTATGTCTTTGTATGTTATCAATTTATATTTTTTGTGAGTAATATACAATGTGGATTTGACTTTGGATGGTGATACAATGAAGGAAATAGTGCGAGTTACTAAACGCATGTCTTGGTAGGGTTGGGCACGGATCGGATATCCGAGTTTTTAAAGGTATTTGTAATTTGTTTCATATGTTACGAATATCTAATTTTTTGATTTATTTTATTTTATAAAAATACGGATATCTAGAAAAACAGATATTCAGAAAATAAATAAAAAACTGTAAATATTTTGAATATTTGCAGATATTTCATCCATTTGACTAATACAAATAATCTTAAAAATTCGATATAAATTTATTTCTAAAAATATTTATTTTGTATGATATATAAAATAAAAATTAAAGGAATAATGGAATTACATATTTTAAAATTTAAAACTTAGTTAACAATTATAATAACATAAAACTTAAGAAAAATTTATAATTATCATAAACTTTTCTCTTTTTTAATGTAATACTTTTATATAAGTAATAATGTGAACATAATTTGTCAAATCATATGTTATAACAATAATAATTTAAACTTATACATTTAAACTTATACATTTAAACTTTAAATATAGTCAAGATATACATGTATTTATATATTTTCGTATCGAAGCAGATATCCGCTTTCAAAATTTTAATATTTGTGATTTATTTTGATTTTAATGGATATTAATTTTTAATATTTGATTTACTTCGAAAATTTACAGATATTTGGAATTTTCGAATTAAATCAAAATAAATAACGAATCAAATCAAATTTAACGGATAAAATGTCTAGAGCTATGTCTTGGTATTGTATGTTTTTTACTTGTAGTTTTAAAAAGTTAAGAGAGAAATTAAGCAGTCCAAGCAAGAGAGAAAAGAAAACCTTAGACCGGTTTTATCTCTTAGACTAACTAAACCAGAGTAAACAGTAGAGACTAGACTAGAAGAAAATCCGTGAAGGATAAGGATGGCTGAGAGAAAGAGAGAGGAGACAATGAGGTCACCTTCAGTGCATAAAGACATGGGTACGTGGATACCAGTAGCCACACGTGCGCTCAATCATCAAACTTATACATAGTTACATACATACACATAATCAATAATATGCTTTCAATTTTACCAATAATAATAATAATAATAATAATATGCTTTCAATAAATAAATATATTAAAATTCTTATTCTCACCGGAAGGCGACGAGTACTTCCGGACATATCAACTAACATTCTTTAATTTACTTACTTCAAGTCCCACTCTCCTGTCCTTTTCTTTAATCAATTTCATTTTATTTTCTCTACAACCAAATCAAGTGAGCATTTACTATTTATTTAGATATTTATAAAAAATGGAGAATATATTGGAATGTACTGTACTTAGAATAAACCCATTTGTGTATTTTATTTTCCACAAAAAATATAAATTTATTTTAAAAAAACTAAGCTTGATCGATTTATCTCTATAATTACAACTCTAAATCTAACTAGGGTAGTTTTGTTTTGTGGCTTGTCAAAGTGGTCATCTTTTTAAGAGTGTAATATTTTGATCTTATTCTGATGTTATATATTCTTTTACTATAATATTTAGTATTCTAATATGTTTGCCTTATGTAAAATTCATAGCTAAATCTGCCTTTCCTGTTATAAGTACATCAATGAACTTGTTTGGAGTCTATGTTTTTATATTTATAATACAAAATTTATTTTATGATATTTAAGAAAAAAATCAGCATTATTGATCTCTTTTCTATAATAACATTATTGACAACTTTTGTAAGCAGTAAGATCAAAATACAGAAAACATCAAAAGTGTCATATAACATTATGATATAATGATCAACTAAAAATGTAGAATGCTTTTTATAAAACAGTGGATGGAGTTTCTCAAAACACTATTCGAATTTTACAAAATCATGAACATTGAAACTCACAGTTTGATATATTTCTTATTCTCTCACTTGGTTGTTGAACAATCAAATACTCCCTATGTTTCAAAAAAATGTACAGTATGTTTTAAGAGTGTTACACTTATTAAGAGAATATATAAAATTTTATTCCATTTGTTTCTAAATAAGTGTCATTCTACCATTTTTTTCTTGTTTTAAAAAAATTATCACTTTACATTTTCAATGCAATTTTTCCCATATAATCTTATTTTTTTCCTTTTAACTAGCCAATGAATGCTTTTAAAAATTATTTTTATTTAAATAAATATACATTAAATAAAGACATAATAATATATTTATTTATTTTTTTAATATGTGTAAAATGTGTCTAAGTGACACTTATTTAGAAACAGAAAGAGTAGTTACTAATATTTTAGCTTTCTTAGTTAACTATTTCACGTAACTTTTATTCAATAAAATTTTAATAAACACTTTGAAATTGAAGTATCATTAAATAGCGTATTAAAAAGTAAAAAAAAAATTTAAACAACTTTTTTTTTTAAAGCATGGATTTTTTTGGAGAGAGAGTACTATGCACTAACGAAATTTGATCTCTATCTCCTCTAGAGTGAGGATTGAACACAGAGCAATACTAATTTACAGAAAAAAAAACACACGGAGCAATACTCCTGAGTCCTGACAAATACGAAGTTGCATTTTACAATCCTGCAGGTTGGAAGTCGATATTGCGAGTCTCAAGACAGCGTAATTTTGAAAAGATGTTTCGCCTGTTCATGTCTCTCATATTCATTATTTACATTTACTATACAATTATGCCATGTTTAGGATTGCGCTAGCTGCAATACGCACGGTTAAACCGGACCTAGCACAAAACCAATTACTCAAAAATCAATTAGAGAGTAGGTTCGACGGTTTTATCTATTATGAATTTATCCTTGTTAATTCTAAAAACGTTTTAAATCTTCGTACACCCGTAAAAATCTAATTTTCATTGGATAAGAGAGATAGACTCATTACCAAAGTCAACATATATTTATCTTATTTTTCTAAGATAAGTATATATTCATAAAGGGCAAAAGAATCAAGTTTTGAGACTTTTATGAATATAGGTCTAAGTGATTGTAAAATTATTTATTTACATAACAATATACAAATCCTAAAGAAATATTTGCCTCAATTACTTTGGTTTATTTACTTTCTTAAAAGTTAGTTCACATTTGTTCATAACAAGTCTAGTACTTAAATGTGTTGTGGTTTAGTGTGTTTGTAACGGCCTACTCCAACCTGGAGGATCAACCAGCCCTGCAGTGCACAAACTCTAATCCCTTTCATGTGATACAACCTGCTCGAATCATATGCCTCGGCTCACAGGTGGGTTATTGATGCGTTTGACGTTACTCGAACCCAAAACCTCACCCTTTCTCAACACTCTCACAGAGAAGTTGTTACCAATTGATCTGCAGTGGCTAAGACATATAAAATAAGTCCTAAGTTATGGGTTCAATTCCCTAGCAGTGTAAACTTTGGGTTTCTTTTCGGCTTAATAGGGCGTTATAAGTGGTATCAGAGCTAGTTAGCCATCTCGGTTTTGATCCGAGAGGCATCTTGAGACCTGTCGTGGGGCGCAACGAGGGCGTTGTGTTCTTTGAGAAGAGGTAAATTGTAACATCCTGAATTGTGATATGTGGAAAGACTTAAGATAATTGATTTGATTACCTATATCACCAAAGTTGACTTACCTTTTCCGTCACACCTCCGTTTAGAATTACATGGTTAAGCGTGTTTAGACTAGAATAGTAAAAGGATGGGTAACCTATCGGAAAAGAAAGATATGCTATTTAGATAGAATTTTGATGGAAATAGTAGTAAACATAACCGTAAACTGTAAACTTGGAATCTTTGATAACTTCACATGAAGTCTGTACCAAGAGAAAAGTAATATGGTCGAATAAGATAGGGAATATAATTTCATGGATTAAAATGTGTACCAATGACAAACTTTTATATAAACCTAATAAACTGGACTATTTTATATGCACACATGCATGAACCACACGAACACAACCAAAAAGACCAACCAATCACCACCAGATTTTGCAATAATGAAATGGAAAATTATTTGAGAGAGAGGAAGGGATGGGAGCACAAGAGGACAAAACAAAAAGAGGCCCTCGTGCAACTGGGAAAATTTCAATGTACTGACCACAAGCAGCTTTTAGTTAATGGCTCCATAAAAATAATTCTCGAGATTTTAAATACAAGAAGTATTGATTATACTATCGTTTTTGTTGTTAAAAAGAAGAAGAAGAAATTGATATACTCTATTAATTTTGCTACTTGAATTTTCAGTGATGTGCAGATAAAAGCATACTACTTTTTAATGTGCGCGTGTGGGTGGGGACATTCCTCTCTGGTCTCCATCGATGTACACGTACATGAGTTCTATTCCAGCTAGCATAGTTCACACGATACACATCCTTTTTGTCACATCGACATTCATTTGCATTATGAATTTATGGGTCATGTCACTGTTTATAATTATATCTAGGACTTAAAAAACTTGGACATGTGTTCTAATTTGGATTGATAATATTTCTCAACAAAGTTTTAAATCTTATTTGGTGCAATGATCTTAGCAAAGGTTAAAACTTAAAACTGACTAGAATAGTGAAACGATGAAAGACCTGACTAGAATAGTGAAACGATGAAAGATCTGACTAGAATATAAACATGACTGATATAATGATAAGATGGACGACCAAGAAAAGAACGGAAAGGTGCTCAACTTGATACATCCCTTTTAAATTGAACGTAAGTCTCTCACATTTGTTGGCTCTTGTAGGACTTGTAGTCTTGTGCAATAATTTCATTTCCCTACGTAAGTATATTCTGAAAACTAACAAATCAACCGACACATATCTTCCTTATATATCTAACACTATTATGAGTTATTCTAGTTTATTTGCAGGACCAGCAATCAATCGACAACGCAAACAATTGAATAAGTGGAAAGAACATATAAGAGTGTTCTTTTTCAAGAAAAAACATATATATAAGAGTGAAAGGGATAAACAGGAGAAAAAGATAAGATAATTATATCAAAAGGCCTTATACGTTTGTACAAATACTTTGATGTAGTGACATGATTGGTGAATTTGTCTTTGGTTTGCAAAACAGAGCATATACTGAAGCTGGTTTTTTTTTTTTTTTTTTTGAACACATCTGAAGCTGATGTCTAAAATAAAAACTTTAAAGGATTTAACACTATCGTAGCGTCGACTTCAATAATAAACCTTAAACCTGAGTTTTTGGTGAGAAAATAAGGTCAGATATCAATTATACTTTTTGATAGTATTGTTACAACATATAATATTATATATATATATATATATATATATATATATATATATATATATATATATATATATATATATACATTATTTAAACTTACTAATGCGAGCTAAAGGTACATAATACCTATACCTTTCTTTCATCACAATTATATCGAAATCATTAATTTAGCAAAGAAATATTACATCGAAATCATTAATGTTTTTATTTATAACAAAACCCATAAAGATGCAACAACAAAGTAATAAACTTAATTACCTGAAAAGAAGAATCTCCCCTCACCCACTACCAAACAAGCATTCATGTCTGAGATCTTGAAGAATGAGATCGTGGTTTAAGTTATATAGTACTACTACTCTGCAACCTTTTTCCGGTTTTCCCTAATCTTAATAATGTAATGACTTAACTTTTATTCTTTTAGTTATTACCTTTTGAATTTTCATAACCTTGTTAATAATGTTTTAATACTAACGTCGTCTTTAAAACATGATTAAAATAAAACGGGTGCAATGTAAAATACTATCTCCGTTCCAAAAATTAATGTTTTGGAAAAAAACTTTAAGTATTTTACAAATATAGTTATTTTGTGTTCTACAAAAAGAAGAAGAAGAATTAAGTTTATTAAAGTTATTTCTGTTCCAAACTTTGTTGTGGAAACGTAAATGACTTTTTTTAAAACTAACGTTGTTTGAAAACATGATTAAATTAAAACGTGCAATGTAAAATAAATAATATCTCCGTTTCACAAAAAGATAAATATTTTAACAAAATTATTTTATGAATATAGTTACTTTGTGTTTTTATAAAAAGAATAACTTTTAAGAAAATTAATTAAGCTTATTGAATTACTATTAATTTAATCTTATTGAAAATTGATAATTACATAAACTATATATAATATCACATCCATCATATTTATTGTTAAATCCAATTGAAAAAAGAAAAAAGATGGCAAAAACGAATAAGATGGCTGCAACTTAAGCTTCCAGCAAGTCTAAACTCGAGCAAAAATTGAATCCGTTAATGAGAAAAGCATGGAAATAGGTTTCAACTTTCAAGGAGTTGAACCCGTGAATCTTCAATTACTAAAACTTAAGGGGTCAAATTATTATTTAGGACTTGAAATCTATTCATCTTGAAAATTTGCATATATGAAAGACCGGATCTGAATATATGTATCTTGATTTTCAAAATTGACTATCTGGATTCAGATCTTTATTTTTCTTGGTTAGAAGCTAGACCTAGTCCAAATATACAATAAATGCCTACAAAAATACAAACGTCAATTTTGTTCGAATTTTGAATATTCATTTCGTTTCTAAAGAATGTCATTTTAACACTTTTTATACAGATGAAAAAATAATTGAAATGCATTTAAATTTTTATTAATTACAAATATCCAATCCAATAATATTTGAGATAAATGAAATTATTTATAAAAGCAATACATTTGTAATTAATATTAACTTGAAAGTTGCATTAAAATTTTAAAATATTTTTTTGTAATAAAAAAAGAAAAATGATACTTAATATGAAGCCAAAGGAATATATGTATCAGTTGAGTAATTAATTTCATATAACAAAATTTCCATAAATCAGTCTTTTTGTTTTACTCAAAAGTTGTTATTATGGTAGCTGTTCTTTAGTCTTTTAGTCATAAATACAAATATTTCCTGTATTTAAATTTCGTGGTAATTAATAGAATCCATAATTTACTTATTTTATCCCCCAAACAATAACGAGTCATCCTTGAAACAACTTTTTTAAACATAGTTGGTCATTGTCCAAAAAAAACATAGTTGGTCAAAAAAAAATTAAAGACACCATCTCTCTTTGACTCGTTTTCTATGGTAAATCTATCTAGTCTCTCTCTCTCACACTCTCAGAACATGGTGATGCCCTTTAGGTGCCTATATAAACAATGCCACACACAACCATTTAGACCCAAACCAGTGAACCTTAACCATCTCTCTTTCTCTTTCTCTTTCTCTCAACTATTATTGGTTCTGTTGGAAACAGAGGAAAAAGAAGATGGGTATAATGGTGATGATTGTTGATATTCTTCTGATCATTGTATTCATCTGTTCTGCTCTTCTCAAATGGAACCATATGCGATATTCCAAGAAAGGTCTCCCTCCTGGAACCATGGGCTGGCCAGTTTTTGGTGAAACCACAGAGTTTCTAAAACAAGGGCCAGATTTCATGAAGAACCAGAGACTCAGGTACATCAAGTCTTTTTTTGCTCGTGTGCCATGTTGGTTCTTGGTTCTTGGTTCGGCCTAATAAAATCTTTTTTATTTTATTTTGTGGATAAAATCAAGATATGGGAGTTTCTTCAAATCTCACATTCTTGGCTGCCCTACAATAGTCTCAATGGACGCAGAACTCAACAGATACATTCTAATGAACGAATCAAAAGGACTTGTCGCTGGTTATCCACAATCTATGCTCGATATCCTTGGGACATGCAACATAGCGGCCGTTCATGGGCCGAGCCACCGGCTCATGAGAGGCTCATTGCTCTCTCTAATAAGCCCGGCTATGATGAGTGACCATCTATTGCCTAAGATTGATGATTTCATGAGAAGCTATCTTTGTGGTTGGGATGAGCTCGAGACAGTTGATATTCAAGAAAAGACCAAACATGTACGTTCTTGTCTTTCTCTCTCTTACTTATTTCTTTGTTTTTAGACATTGAATCTGAATCTCTGGTCTATTCCTTTAAGTGTTTTTAATATGTCAGAAATTTATTATTTTTTTGATAAAGAAGTTACTATTTCCTCAAAAGATTTTTAATTTTAATTAGAGAGTTGTTGCTAATTAAGTGGTCTACAACATTGTGATATTTTATATAATTAACTTGATTGTTACAAAAAGATAAATGTTTTAGAAAAAAATTGTTTCACATATTTGATTTTAATAGCTTTAGTTGATGACCCCATTTTAGGAAATAAATAATGGGAATTCTTATTCCTCAATTTTTATACCATTCAGGTTGAATTCTTTGTCAGATTACTAGAATTGCTCAATAATGGTGAAATTCTTATGAAGAAAAAAATTCCTTCTCCAATTTCGATGTGGAATAAATTGAACAGAAATTTTTATTTATTATTTTATTTATTTTTCTGTTCACTTAAATACTTACCAATTGAAG
Source organism: Moricandia arvensis (assembly GCA_905132765.1). Classification (NCBI taxonomy): domain Eukaryota; kingdom Viridiplantae; phylum Streptophyta; class Magnoliopsida; order Brassicales; family Brassicaceae; genus Moricandia; species Moricandia arvensis. Next base: position 83,559 of record CAJHQP010001723.1, read on the forward strand.
CTTTTGTGTGTGCTTTTTAATTTTAACACAAGTAAAATATAAATTTTAAGAAAATTAATTGAGATTATAAATTATTATTATTTAAAATTGATAATAACATAAAATGATAAATTTATGATACAAATTTATATGAACAAATGAAAAATCATCTTGTTGGAACAGAGTATTAATTATTTCATTGCTGTGTAAAAATAAAATACTATTATGTTTTACTCATTTTTTGTTATTGTTGTTGTGCAGATGGCATTTTTATCTTCATTGTCACAAATAGCAGAGACTTTGAAAGAACATGAGGTTAAAGAATATAGAACAGAGTTCTTCAAGCTTGTTGTTGGGACTCTTTCTGTGCCAATCGATCTCCCAGGAACAAATTATCGATGCGGAATCCAAGTAAGTTACTAGAATCTCGACATCAGAAAAAAAAAGAAGGTGAAAAAATAAATTTATATTGACGTTTTTGTGATTGCTTTCTAGGCAAGAAACAATATCGATAGGTTATTGACAAAGCTGATGCAAGAACGAAGAGAGTCAGGAGAAACTTTCACTGACATGTTAGGTTACTTGATGAAGAAGGAAGATAACCGATACTTGTTATCTGATAAGGAGATAAGAGATCAAATAGTAACGATCTTGTATTCGGGTTATGAGACTGTCTCTACAACTTCCATGATGGCTCTTAAGTATCTTCATGATCATCCTAGAGCTCTTGAAGAACTCAGAGTATGTTTTTTAAGAAACATTAAACCGGTTTTTTAGGGTTTTTACGGTTTTATCTGGTTCAGTTATTGATTCTTGGTTTTGGATTGCAGAGAGAACATTTGGCTATAAGAGATAGAAAGCGACCTGACGAACCGCTCAATCTTGACGATATAAAATCGATGAAATTCACTCGAGCTGTGAGTATTTTGGTACACAAATTAAATTATTAATATTTATTATTCTTGATTTTGACATTGTGGTTTAATATTTCTTTTGGACCATCTTTTAGGTGATCTTTGAGACATCAAGATTGGCAACGGTAGTTAATGGTGTCTTGAGAAAAACTACTCACGACTTGGAACTCAACGGTAAGAAACTATTATAAATTTGATTTTGTTAATTTATCATTCATAGTTTTTTTTGGGTATTTTTGTGATTTAAAAGAGAGAAAAATAATTGGGCATGTGGACGTTCAATAGCATCAATTATTTACAATATAAACCAATGAATCCAGCCAAGCAATCATCTCCCCGTGACCCTCCATGATTTTATTTCAATTATTTTTATTTTACAATCTTAACAAAAATTATTGTATATGTATTAATAGGTGTGTTTTTGAAAATAATTACAGGGTATTTAATCCCAAAAGGTTGGAGAATTTACGTGTACACAAGAGAGATCAACTATGATACATCTCTGTATGAAGATCCAATGATCTTTAACCCATGGAGATGGATGGTTAGTATTTGCAATACTCTGTTGTTATTTTTTGGGTGCCCTTGTGTTTTGTTGTTTGAAAACATCTGGCTCACGCAGAAGGTCTCTTTGGCTATTTAAATATGCAGGATAAGAATTTGGAATCAAAGAGCTATTTCTTACTCTTCGGAGGTGGAGTAAGACACTGCCCTGGAAAGGAACTAGGAATCTCTGAAGTCTCTAGCTTTATACACTACTTTGTTACGAAATACAAGTATGTTTTTTTTTTGAAAAAGAAAATATACACTACTTTAATGTGCAAAGATCTAATCTGATTTGTTTATTGTTGTCTTTGCGATTGGTGATTTGAGATTCTAATGTTCTCTTTTCTTGTGCAGATGGGAGGAGAAAGGAGGAGAAGAACTGATGGTGTTTCCAAGAGTTTCTGCACCAAAAGGATACCATCTTAGGGTTTCACCTTACTGACTTTGTTTTGTCCTAATATTAAAATTAAGGGATGACAAAAAAAAATCAAGTAATTTTTTTGTTAGGGTTAACTAACTTATTTTTATCTCTCGAGATATTAGAGGAGATAGATTATGTACAGAGGAATACAGAAGAAGTTAATAGAAAAATAATATATACTAAAATGTTGAGGTCAGTCTCTTATCTTGTTAAGTTGTAACACATAACCAGTTTTGTTCCAATAACAATACTTGGTATACTTTTTCTGATGTTAATCAAGTGTTTTCTTTTTCAATCTGAAAGTCATATATTCGTGGAACAATATCATGATGGTATATTGTAGAGTCACTTCAAAAGTAACAGAGATAAACACCTATTTGGCAAAATAAAGAAATAAGTAACAAACTATTGACAATGTGATACATATAATTAATCATTTATGATATGATCAGGGGAAAACAATATAGGGCTTAATTTTTCTAATCAAACAAATCAGATGACTATTAGTTTATGCACTTGATTGAGCCCAGCGGACTTCTTGACAACAAGTATACGCAAAAAAAAAACCCACAACCCAAATGAGAATATCACATAAGACAGCCCAACTCACGATTTAAAGTCAATCCATTTAGGTGATGAAGAGTTGTAAAAAAAAGCCCACAACCCAAATTAGTAGTTTAGTACATCACACAAAAATAAAGATTTTCTTAAAAAAATATATTTCATTCAACCAAGAATTTAGATTCAATTACAAGCTTCATTAGAACAAAATAACCCAAGTCAATATATTATAACCCTATCTTGGGTTGCAGTTTGAGAATCTCAAGTGGTATGATATTGATTTGGTGACAAACTTGAGTGCCAAACTCAGTTCTATGACACATGAAGCATCTGTACTTGTTTGTTTGATTTTAAACCCAACAAATTCTACCATTTTGTTTTAAAAAATCTATGATGACCAAGAGAAAGTGAAGTTTTCTTCTTTTTTATTTATATCAAATTTTTTATATTATCTCTAGAGTAGATAGCTGCCGAGGAACGTCTTGAAATTTTAAATCGTCACTGTTGATGAAGTGCTAGTCGAAAAGGAGGTTACTCTTACCGACAGAGGTCCGAGAAACTGAGCAGTACACACTACAAAGCCGTCCCAGTACACACTCCAAAGCCGTCCCGAACCATGCAGAAAGCGAGTTGATTTCACCGCCACAACCTGTCCAGACGTCTCCATAATAACCTGCATAATCCTACATCGATTTAAATGCATGGAAATATTGTCAAATTGAAAGAAAAACGAAATACCGCGAGTCTTGCATTAGTCATTCACACTAATCTAATAATATATGTATGCATACATTCTCTTGTTTTTTAAATTGTTCGTACACTTCAATAATTGAGACACTAGACTGAATATTTTATACTTATTTCTCTTAGACGTTACACATTAGCTGTTAGTTTTAAAACTTCTATCAATGGAGCTTACACCTCATTCACCCTCAATGCTATTAATTTATTTCTAGTAAAAACGTACTTTTAATTTCCTTACTTTATACTATATTTAATTACGTTGTGGTCCTTATCTTTCATGTGTAGAAAATGATCGAAACATCTTCAATGTATGAGGCTCTCCAAAGTCAAAACAATGATTTGGGGCTTATTACTTCATAGCATTCACATTTAATGATATGTGTTTTTTCTTGATTATACCTACTACAAAGGTCGGGTTTCGATGGGCTGAATGAAGAAGCTCTGTTGTGGAACTGGAGAATGATGTGAGACGGTAAGCTGGACTGTGTAACGTCGTTTATGTTTTAGAAGGCCATCCATAAAAAAATGAAGTTACGAATAACAATACGAGAAAATGATTTATAACTATTATCTGATTTCTATGCAAATAAATTGTGGACCAAAAGACCAGAAATTTAAGAATATAAATAAACAAGTTCTATCTTTGATACAATGCTACATGATGGGTCCATCACTATGTATCATGATACTTTCTAGAAGCTTTTTTGAATCTTAAAATGAATTTTAAACTTTTAGCTATTTTTATTTTAATTAAATATAGAAGTATTTGTATTCAAGAGACATACTTCAATAACTTTGTCAATATGACTTTGCAATGGTTTGCCAACCTATATATATATATGTGCAGGTAAAACCTAAAGTGCTTAATTTTCTTGAATTATTGTTGAGCATATATGCTATAGTTGAAAAAATTGTTGTCCATACGTGTATAGTCTTTGTCAAAAAGTTATTTTAAAGATGATCCTGGTTTCAGAAGTTTTGTCTTTGATGGTTATCTAATACCATCCGCCTTAATTTTACTTCCAAAATTAAAGTGAAAGCTCCATGAAAAACCTTTCTAATTATACTTTATTATAGAAATATCCAAAATCCACAATTAAGATTACAAAGTAATTGTTAAAATTCATAAAGTTCTGATTTTAACCAATAATGAAACATCATCTTTAAAATTTCAATGGGCTAGGGGAAGTTGCAATCTCTAAGATAAAACGATTATTAAAAAAAACTAGAGTTCTTATCTTGAAAAATAAGGTTTAATCGGTTTAACCAATTCAAGAAAACCCTAACATTGCCATAAATGTTGATACGTATGGCCGAAAGGCCTCATGAATACAAGGTGAGTCATCGATTCTTTATTGTATGGAAGGAATTTTCTGATTTTCCTATTGCCCGAAATAGTATGCACCCATTATTTCAAGCACAATTATATATTTTTTAAGTTATCAATAAACTAATGAAGAATTACTCTTAAAGCATGGTTTCTTTTCATTATTTTATTACCTAGGTGTTGGGATTTCACTGGCTCAAAATTCTTTTTAACAATAAAGACAACCCACTGGTATTTTTTATAATATATATTTTCCACAAGAACTGGATCCAGAACAAAGTTATGCTTATGTGAGGATGGTAAAAAAGTGTCCAAAGACAAAACATTGTTGTTCAGGAATATTTTTTATAGTGATGACGAATAAATTTATGGTACGGATCTATGTGTGGATTTGGTAATAAGGTACCTGTAAAATCCTAATTGGGTAAGAAAGATAATGAACTGGTTCTCATGGTGTCAACACTTGTTCGAAGAATAGTGGCTTGCCAAGATTATTTCCGTGATTAAAGAACTGAACTAAAATTTAAATAATTTAGGCTAATGATAGACTATAAAGTCACATATGCTACCGGTTAATCGTAGTCAATTAAGCTTTTTCTTCTATTATTTCTTGTTAGGTTGTTTCCTAGTCCCTCTTAGTTTGTTGCAAGGTTCAGTCATGTTTGGTATGTGTTGTTTAGATGCTCGTGTATCCGTTGAGCTTATGTCTCTCTCTTTTGGGCTTTGGTTTCTGGAGAACGTTATGTGTTCTGCCAGCTTTAGTGTTTCAACATGTATCGTTTTAACGATATCAATGAAAATCTTCAGAAGGAAAAAAAAAAAAGTCACATATGCTACCGGTTTAACTATAGGGTCTTTAACTAAAGTAAATGAAATAAAATGTATAGAATAATACCGCCACAAAAAAGGAAGAAGATGTTCTTAAAAAACTTAGATACATATAATACATATATATATATACACGCACATGTTCAACCACATCCATGAACATAGTGGACCAACCAAACTAAGCACATATTCTTACAATCACATATATACAAATAATTTGTAATATTGGTTTGTGTGAAAGAGTCTCTGATAATTAATTAAATAGGTATGCTTGATTGGGAAGTTGATCAAGTCCATCATGGAAACCATGATCATGATCTTTATCAGGAACAACAGCAGCAACAAGGATGTAGAAAGGGACCATGGACACCTGAAGAAGACAAGCTTCTTGTCGAGTATGTTACTTCTAATGGGGAAGGAAGATGGAGCTCTGTTGCTAAGTCTGCAGGTAAGCTATTCTGATTTGATCATGGCTACACATATATTTGCTTCTATATGTATATATGTATGTACATGTTACACATGACACATCCAATATTAGTTTTTTTTTGCTGAATTCCGCTTCATCGTTGCTATATCATAAGCTTAAAGACATATTAGTAAGGGAATCTATATTGTATTGTTCCATTGATATCAATCTCATTTCTTATTGAATATTTTCTTTTAATGAAAGCTACTCAGAGTAGATTTAATTAACAGAATTAGTACAGTTACTTAATATGCATGCTTTTGTGACGATTAATAAAGACAAGTTGGGAGATCACATATATGGGGTATAGTTAAGTTAATGAAGTTCCTGATAATAGATGTCATTCTTGTTTTTTTTGTCAACGATGTCATTCTTGTTTCTTTCATTTTTATAGTTAAAAATAGGGAAAAGCCATGGTGGAATAAACTTTAAGGGCTTATTTTTGTTGAAAATCAAAAGATGATCTCATGATTCCTTGTTTTGTAGAGTTGACTTTGATAATTTTGGGAACATTTCTCCATATATATTCTTTTTAGTGGAACATTTTGGTCGATAAAATGTTAAAATAGGAAAGTTCATATACTATATCTTATTATAAAGATAAAGATCATCAAGTTGCAATAAACCTGTACATTTTCATGTTTTGTCAAATCCATTCTCAGTGCTCTTTTCAATAGTTTGTGTGTTGTCATGGAACTGAAAATTAGGGTTGAATAGAAGTGGCAAAAGCTGTAGACTAAGGTGGGTGAACTACTTGAGGCCAGGGCTTAAGAGAGGAGAAATCACTCCTCAAGAAGAAGGAATCATCCTTGAACTTCACTCCCTTTGGGGTAACAAGTAAGCTACCAAATTTATTTATTTATTTTAATTTTGAAATTTCAAATTAAAAGCCAGACGCTAATATTAAACCTAGCATACTAGTAATCTGACAATATGTTTGATATACAATAATATATTTTTAACTCACAATAATATGCATGATTCACCATTGCTTGATATCCTCTTTATTATCTTACATTTGTAGTTGTCGTACATTAACTTTATATGCGGATCCAAACAATTCATGGGCATGCATTTACATATAATTTCACAATATATATATATGTAGGTGGTCTACAATTGCAAGATATTTACCTGGACGAACCGATAATGAAATCAAGAACTATTGGAGAACTCATTACAAGAAGAAAGATAAATCTTTTTCAAAGCAAGACAAAGTTAAAAGATCCCGAAAACAACTAAGTCTACAATCTCGACCACAACAGGAACCGCAACCGCATAATCAACCATCTCAGCTTGCATCTCAAGACCACATGAATCTAGACAACCAGCAAAACATTGCTTCCTCTTTTTCTTACCGAACTAGTGTCACTAGTGACCAATTTCATATGCCTCAAAGTGTTAGAGCAACCTCAAGCGACCACTCCATGATCGATGAAGGTAACTTTTGGAGTCTAGACGATGAAGATCCACACCGTATTGGTGGTGGCTGGGAACAGAGAACAGCTGCTGATATTGCTGAGATGTTTCTCGGCGACAGAACTGAGGCTCCGCCGTGTGGACCAGGGGAGTATAATTATAATGGATTTTACACGGGTGGCTATTTTTAATTAGCATGCACGGAAATATGAAGAAAGTTGTGTCTCGTACGGTTAATAGAAAAATATAGATCGGCGTAACGAGGCTAATAAAATGGTTGGAAGCATATATCTCAGACAATTATACTTTTTTTTTATTTCCCGTGATTATTCTTAAGAAAATTACCAAAAAATCTTAACTACACACATTTTGACTAAAACAAATTCTAACCTTGTCATTGTAAAAAAATTCCATTTTTTACTTACATTTAATCCCCAACTTGTGGTTAAACTTTATATAGTCACCTATTTATCTGTCTGCGACTGATGTTATAAATATACGGAGTTAATCAACAAAAATAAGTTTTAACATAAGACTTTTTTTGTTTTAAAAGAAAAAAAATTCCTTCCAGAAATTAGTTTTCTTTTTCTTTTAATTTTTTGGACTTAATTAATTAGAATAATTATAAGTAAAACTGTGAGGGATAGAAAAAAGATTATGGACAAAACCTTTCACAATTTTGTAAGAAAAACAATTAGTTAGTTTGAGAAAAATGGAGATATCAAAATATGAAATCAAATTCTTTGTTCAATTCAAACTCTTTTATGCTGATGTTAAGAAAATAACTACACTTTAAAATAGTCAAAATCCACTTATTCCCAACTTTGTTCTTCAAACCATTTTATTCTAAAGTTAGTCAACCGAACAGTCAAAATTAAATACCATTGGAATTTATAAGATTTGGTCAACCAAGAATTTTCCATTGCTAAACCCTATGACCCAATATTTCTCATTGATAATTGAATCTGGTCTCTTGTTCAATGTTTTGTTTCTTGTTATGCAGTTTGTTTTGACGGCTTGTTTTCTTTCATGGTTGTTTGATTGTGTTTTGCTTAGTTAATTAATTCGTCACTAGAATTAGTTTGTTAGGTAGTTACAAAATTTAAAAACTCTAATGGATTAGTTTCGTTAGGTTATTATAAGCTTAGTAAGTTAATTCTCACTCTCTTTTTTTCTCATTCTCATTGAGTTGCTAAAATGTCTTTCGTGCGTTTGTTATTTAAAAATTAAAATGAATAATTTTTTTTCATATCAACACGCTTGCTTTCATAAATTTTGTTTTTGTGTTTGACGAGTTTCATAAATCTGTTATTACAGTAAGGATTTGGTATTAATATTTCCCACGCAAAGCGATGAATTAGTCCGATACAATATCTTAATGGGCTATCCGAACGAGAAATAACTAGTTCAAATCCATTATTAAGCCCCAAAAATAGAAAAGTTAAAATGTATTGCATCCATAAGCTAAATCACGACAAGTAACTTACGATGATCAAAGGTATAAATTCTCAAAATAGGCCCACGAACAAACCTCACTCGCCCAACATTATTGGCACTATAAATTATTATATCAAATAAAGCACCAATATGAAATCGTCTGTTTGTTTTTTTGTATTCTTTTTCTATTGATACCTATTTAAGTGAATGATTTTAAAAACTGGACCCTTAATTTAAAATCACTTAAAATGAAGACCCTAAAATAGTAAAAAAAAAATTGCAAGGAACATATGGGGAGCCCAGTGCTCTTGCACTTCCAACACTACCCTAGAACCGGCACTGATGATGACAAATCAAATCATAAATTTCTTATGTGCAATATTTTTGAAGGATTGTACCATTAATCTTCCAATAGTATTAATCACTTTCAACTGATAGAGTGATTATGTTGAGAAACGCTTGAACTTGAAGGAAGGAATCTATTTTGGGCCAAAGGCAGCATCCACCTTTCCTTCAAAAATAGCTTGTCTAGAGTAACATTCAGCCGGAATCCAACATCGTGAAGCAGTTGGAGTTTCTAGGTAAGTTATTAGACTTTCACAGGGTGGCCAATTATCCCACCAAAATCGACAAGATTTGCCATTTGCCAATTCATATCTTTCTCCATTGAAATAGTATATCTTTTTGTTTCAAAAGCTTGTTGGCAAGCCAAAAGTATTGTTGTCTCTGCTTTATACTCCAGTAGTTAGTTAAAATGCCTTTTAGGACCTCATCACGAAACCATGCAACTTAAATGAAGCTTGATTGTGTGAATAAGAGCCAAATAAGCTTGACGAGACAAGCTTTATTCGAGGAGCTGATGTCCTTGTAGCACCCTCGGTCTTGAATAGGAAAAGATGGACTTCTTATGGACAAGCATAGTCGAGGTTCAATCGAACCATCCACCTGAATACTTCATAGGCGTGGTCGAGCGGTCGGTCAAAAGCTTGGGTAGTTTCCTCAACCAAGAACAAGTCTCTGGTTAACTCATGATAAGTGTAGTCAGTTTAATTAGTGTAGGTACCTGAGTTTAACTCAAGATAAGTGTATTAAAACTAAAATATCTAAATATTAAAAAATCATAATTCTTATTAAATAATTGTAATATATATATATAATATCAATTTAATTTCAACTCATATACACAATATAAATTTAGAATATTTTATACAAATTTATAACATTATTAATATTAAAATAAATAATAAATATAAATTAAAGGTTAAAATACAAAAATACCGTAGATTTTATAGATGCCTTAATTTATAAAATATCAAATGATAATTAAATTTAATTTATAAAATATTTTTTAATTATATATTAAAATTATATAAATATATTTTTCTTGATGAAAAATATTAAAATAATTAATATTTATAATATATTAGAACGGGTTATAATTGATATTTTGCGATTACAAATTTTTTAAAATTATTTCATCAATCATGTAATATATTAATCAAATACGAAACTGTTTTAACAAATATATTATTTCATTTATACTAAAAATTATAAAAATAAAATTGAGCAATGCGAGATATGTTAAAAACTGTATTACTCCTAGATTTTGCAGTTTATATTAATTTTCCATAAATCTAAATATCAATAAATTAACTTATTAAATTAAAAATGTTAGTTTATTTCATAAATTTAGGACTGAAATCTCAACTTATACACATGTGATAAAACTAAAAATGACATCTCTTATATATTATTTTATCTAATTTTAAATATGAAAATTAAGAAATCTATATAGAATATGTCAAAAAAAAGAAATCTATATAGAATAGTGATTATAATTTCATAAAATTCAAGATTTTAATTTTTAAAATCGATGTGAAATAATAATCTCCAAAAATTTAAATAAATTTAATAAAACTTAAAATAAATAAATTCTAGATGCAAATATCTCTTTCTCTCTCTCTCTCTCTCTCTCTCTCTCTCTCAAAACATGCCTTAGGGCAGGCATTTTTCATAAAATGTGAAAGCATTAGTTTTTCTTTTTGATTATTGAAAAGTGTTAGTTCAGCATATTAAATCTCAAAAAGAGTTAATAAGCTTTTTAAAATTTCTGTTAAAAGAAAGTTTGTTCCTATACAATTCCCTTAGTCTGTAATTTGATATATGGATGCTGATACAGTAGTAAGCTCGCTAATTGTTTCTATAGCTTATTTTTGTGGCCATCTTACCCACTTGAATATATAACCGAGCTCATTTTTTTTTCCAAAAGAGTGTTCGAATCATAATTATTGTGATCAATGCTCAAAAGGAAAAGAAGTTGAAAAAGTTTAGTTCCAAATAAAAAAAGTTAATTGACGGTGCAAACTGGAGCATTCAAGAATGGTGCCCAATTATATGCACAGCATCTTTCCTCGTCCTCAGCTATCTTTCTTAATTTGGTTTAAGGATTCTTCTCATGCTTTATTTTTAGTAAACTGCTTATTGTTTTCTGTGATCTCTTTTGATCTGACGATTTTGAATACAATATTCAATCATGATAAGTTTTATATTGATTTACATATATGTTTAGGTTTTTACCGAAATTAACTGATATATTTCTTTTTGGATAATAAGTTTAAACCCGATGAATCCCAAACTTTGTTGGTTATTGGTCGACATGTAGGAATGCGGTCAAGATTGCACGGCACAAAATTACAAGTATGCAAATTCAAAATGCTGTTCTTGGATCTTTGTAGCTGATTCAAAATATCATGTTACAAACACAGTAAAAATATAATAAATTAATAATGTTAAGACTTTGGTATTTTATTAATTTATAGAGTTATTAGTTAAAAAATCTTGTTAGATTTATGATATTTTAATTATATTTTAATATAAAATAAAATACCAATTGCTTTACACTCATTATATTAAATGTATTTAGTTTTTATTTTCTTATACTCTATTATTGATGTATTAGTTATGTAATATACAATATATATACGTCTTCAGATGTGACTGACAAAATAACATCAAAATTGTAAGAAAAATTAGAAATGGATTTGATTGTAAATAAATAAAAACAATATAATGTTTTATTTATGTTTAACTTAAAAATCGCTAGAAATATATAAACTTCACACATGGTAATTATTAGTTTATGATCTTAATGAGACCAAATATCTTTACAAATGTTTTCAAAAAGTTTTATTTATCTTATCGAATTGTTATATTTTGAATGCTACCCAACACGCCCGGACAGTAGAAACAGTATTAATTTAATCTATGTTATTAAGTTTTATCGGGTATTAAATTATAGAATTGTTTACTGTATATGTAGATTCTTGTGAGTAGATATTTGAGCATATTTTGAGTGGTGATGATTTTTCTCTCTGAAAATGTTAGGACTTCTATACCCAAAATGAGATCATATAATATATAAAGAGATGAGCCAATTCACTTCTTGTCATTTTATTTTGAGCTGTAAATCCATAACACTAATAAACATGAGAAATGACTAAAGAGCATTGGGAATCAATAAAGGCCATGTCTCTAAATCTCATCAAAGGGTCAATTGCAATATACAACTACTTGTCTTCGGAATTGCAACATCGTGTAAGAGTTCCCCTTTGGCCTACAAATGTGGTACCACATCTACTTGATTCTTCAAATATATATGTACACTAGCTGTTCCCAATGAGCATGTCATCCATCATCCTAGTATACATGTCTTAATCTCACAATGAAAAAATGTATATCGTATTTGATGATAGAACGTTGTCTACTTTTCTCTGTCTGCCAAAAATATGTTATCTTTTAAATTGTTAACTATTGGGACCGCGAAGTTGGATGGTCCCCAACCTCTTAAAGCTCAGCGTGAGATTTGAATATTATGGGTTTAGTACAATTTCGAAGCCTAATTTATGCATCATGGTCCCCATAATGTTCGATATATAAGTTGGTAACTGTACACCATCTTTAGGAAGATGGTAATGGTATACAGTTTTCACTTAATATCTTAATTTTCTAAGAACAAAGTGACTATATATATATATATATATATTAGTGCAGTGGACCACATTTGAATGTGAACCCATGAAAGGTCTATCGCGCTCAAGTTTCCATTACCTATCTAGTACTAAATCGCATTAACCCAAATTAACTTGTTATTAATTTACAATGGACCACATGTTCAGAATGTATATACATACATATGCAGTTAAAAATTTATTTATGTATATGATTATGAACCACAAAATATGAGCATAAGGGGTAGTGTACATGTATTGTCCCATGCATTCATATCCTATATATTATATAAAAGTACGTGTTTAATAAATATACATTTTGCTATATCCATTACCATTTACAACCTTTATAGTTTGGCCTTCTATGGAGATGGTCAATCTTCTTAGATTTTATATTCAAAGTTAACACCTGGTTAAACAAAAAAAAAGAAGTTAATTTACTCTATTCTTGGTATGCATTTAAGTTGGGTCTTGTAGTTGATATTATAAGCCTAATTTTGAATCCACTGCTACGATATGATCACTTGTGAGACTTTCTAGCTCTTTCATTGCTCACTCCTTTTGTTTCAATAGCTACTACAAGCGTATGTGTGCAATTAATAGTATTGCTCCCAGTTACCTAATTTATCTTTTTTTGTCAACCTCTCAATTACTTTATCAAACGGCATGACCTCAAAATCATTTGTATTATTTTCATCATGCATTTCAATAGAATACCTTTACAAAGAAAAAGATTATGAGTCCAGTGGTGTTATATGAAAAAACAAATATTGTAACCAGTTATATATTAGTATATTATAGTGTATATTCGTTGTCTATTACAATAAAAAATATTTTGTAAATAATTACTTCATTACGATAAAATATATTTAAAAACGTTTCATGAAAGACAGAAGGTTAAACACTCATCTAAAGAATACAATAATTACATGAGACGACAATAATTTGGAAACTAATTAAATAATAGCTACATACCATTTATGATTTTATTCCAAATTTAATTTTACGGTATAATTTATAAAATGAGGGTAGAGTTTAGATTTTTACTTTTTTCGTCTGTGATTAATTACAAAACTCTACATAAACCACATATATTACAGAAATAGTTTAACGTTGACTTTTTTATTTTGATCTCCATATAATTTACTCAAAAGAAAAACATTTGCTGAAGTACTATTATATATAGGTCTAATCTTTAACATGAAATAATCTTTTATGCTTCCTTTTTTATGAAGAGTGCTCCCAGTTTTTATAGAGCCTTATGTCCATGATATAAATTAGGAAGTTCAATTTAAAAAAGCCTAGTAAAGAAGCTCGACAGTTTTATTTTTATTAATGAGGTTTAGGTAAATTATTTCTTTTTTGAAAAGGATTTATTTCTATTAACGAGGCTTACTTTTCTAGGTTTATACCGTTTTAGAGTGATTGCAGTACATATATTCTGTCTACATGTAGTTTGTACATGTACTGCATTGACGTAATTAAGTATGCATAACATGTGTTTGATATACTTTTCAGAAATTAGGATTTCATAACAATATGGCTAAGATTTTGGAGTTTGATCAAAAATTTAGAAACATAGATCAGTCCGAAACTCAAGAATTCAAGTATAACAGTCACTGGCCGGTTCTACCGTAGGCAAATCTATAAGTCTATCAGATTTGTCTTGTTTCAAAGGTGAAGACGTAGATCTCTACTGAAATCTGCGGTTGCAAAAACATAAATTTGTTCGATTGTAAAATTAACATGTGCATTGACAAATAGATTGTAGAATAAGTTTATGGATAAACGTAGATATATATAGAAATATGTGTGTCGCAACCATATCTAAACACGGCAGAAATCATATAAATAATTACTATCCGGCGGTAACTTTTTTCCAAACTTTTCCAACGTCCAAAATTAGAGTATCAACAAAATAAAAATGGTTTGACGTCTTTTAGTGAAGAAACATTAATAAAATATAAAAATTGTGTGTTTTGAAAATGAAAGATGGAGAGTTTTTAAATGAAAGTGAAGAGAAAATTAGAGAAAAAATATTTTGATGTAAAGTAATAAGAAAAGAGATGAAAAAAATCAATGTTTGAACAGTAAGAATTCCAAATTGGTTGTTCCAATAGAACCGTTTTTTTTTTTTGAAAATGAGAGCACCTTCTTTGTTGCACCATGTACCTATATATACTCAGGGTGGCCGATGTCTCTCTTGCGGTGGTGGAAAATTACTTCAACAATAGTGGTGGAAGAGTTCACCCATTTTTTTCTTTCCTCGCGTTTTGATATAAATTTATTAGCTATATATCCGAAAAAAAATCTGTTAGCATTATATGTAACAAAACTTAATTGAAAACAAATATTTATGTTTCAAAAAATTATGAATTTTTTAACTTTGAAAAATGTAATTAGTAATTATAGGTATGCAATTTTTAGGACTAGGCATATTTGTTTGATTTGTTGCTTATATATATTGACATCATATTGGAGATTTTTTATAGTTTTATTACATTATAATTAAAAACTTATGAAATAATTATATATATGCAAACTTTAATGCTAATGAGTTGAAATATTGTCTAAAACGTACACATGCAAATTCAATTATCTTACAATACATGAATCCACGATAAATTGTTAAAAATGTACGTTTTATAAACAACAGTTTTCTTAGTCCTTGATTTGTATTTATGATTTCGGATTAGTTCGCTTGCAATTTTACTAATGTATAAATGGTGTTGTACTCTTTAATGTTAAGAGGTGCTAACCGGCCAAAATAAAGTTTAGTCATCAACAAACTTCTATAATGTCAATGTGATTAACGTGAATAATTGTGAACAAATAATTTGTAAATTTTTAGTTTCTCATTTATTTTTATTTAAATTTCTTTTATTATTATTTTCACTACTTGATATAGGCTAAAACGTATATATTCTCTAAGTTCCAATTCTAAATTTCATTTTTTATTCCATTTAAAGGTTTCCAATATGAGTCTTTAACTTTCAAATAATTATTATCATGTGGTGGTTAACATTATGATAGGTCAAGTTCTTTATTAATATTCTAATATCTATTCTCTTACCCATTCAATATTGTAGACCAAATGTCAAAAGATCTAATGGATTCACAGCATTTGTTAGTAGAATTTTGATCTTGATAATTACAGGTTGTATAATGAATTAGAACCGTCCAAACCCCGTACAAGATAAAACAGCAATTGTGGAACTAATCTAACCTAGTAATTAAGATTTAAAAGTTTTTACATTAAATCTGAAATTCAATTTCCAAATGATAGAATTTTTTTCAAATTATAGGATGCAAGTTTATTGAAGATTTCAGTGTGCTGTAAACATAAAAGTTTGTTGTGGTTGTGTGTTGTGGAGAGAATATGTCTATCAAAGATGTCATATACGCAGAACCATATGTCGATTTGATTGTTATGACGAGAATTTCATCTTGAATTGTCTGTGAAATTATTTATCAAAATTACATATAACAGATAGTTTATCATTATTTATAATAGATATGAAGATTATATGGTATTAAAAACCATTAATTTGAATAAATTAATTACTTCATTAACTAACTGATATAATATGATAATAATTAAAGACTATTTCGGTCACATTGACATAATCACATAAATACTACTAGTTTTTTTCTTTCACTTTCCCTAATTGTATCATTTGATACTTTCTCTTCTTTCCTCCCTATGGCATTGTGTGTCTAACATATTTTATATAAAACAAGCTCACACAAATGGAAACTTACATAAAAATCTTCGCCTAGTCTCTCATCTTACTCAACTTTTTCTTCTTTAAGAGAGAGAATCTAGGGTTCTTCTTCTTCGTTTTTTCTCTTTGGTTTTTGAGGAATCTTGAAGAAATGGGAAGGGGAAGGGTTCAGCTACGGCGGATCGAGAACAAGATAAGGAGACAAGTGACGTTTTCAAAGCGAAGAGCGGGTTTAGTGAAGAAAGCTCAAGAGATCTCAGTGTTATGTGATGCTGATGTTGCTTTGATTGTCTTTTCTCCAAAAGGCAAGCTCTTTGAGTACTCTGCTGGCTCCAGGTTTCAATTTCTTCCTAAACTAATTAATTTACTTCGAATCTTATTTAACACTTATCTACCTACATATATATGAGCTTATATTTCCTGTTTTGGGCGATTGGGGAAAGTGGTAGGTTTTAACTAGTGTAGATGATCTTAGAGCCATGTATGTGTGAGAGAGAGATGAATACACATGCTTAGTCCTCACATCTCTGCTTAATTAGTTCTTGCATCTCTAATTTAGAGAAGAGCAAAAATGTAATATTATATATCCAACATAATCAAATTATCAGAAGTGAGTAGATATAATAATATGATCAAACCATAATTGTGAGATATAACAGTGATGGTGGAGTATGTGGTAACTGTAAACCAAAATAAGTTGAATATACCATGAAATAGTTAGATAACCTTACATAAATGGTGATTTTATAGGAAAATGGCTGAAGAGAAAATCTGATATAAAGTCTACAAATACATTTTGATTCACATGACCTGTAGTTTGAACCAGTGAGTAGATCTAATGTTAAAGGTATATTACTTTGGCTATTTGCTCATGTTAGTTTCAAGTTTTTTTGGTAACCTGTATTAAACTAAAGTTTGTTTTATGTATTTTAATAGCTCGAAATGAAAAGATCTCTAATACAAAATAAGTCTGATGGGTTTAACTAAACACATTTTGATACAAACAACTTAACAGAATTTAAATTTGTAGTCGTTGTTTATCTGAAAATTCAACGCAATTTAACTAAAAAGGCAATTGCTTTTCAATGAATCATTATGGAGATCTTACATAATCTATATAAGAAATCTCAAATTAGAAAAGGTAATAGGATGGATAATTCATTCTTTTTATTGTAATTTCGAATATGAGATAAAAGTTATCCGAAACAGTAAAAACTAATACTAGGAGACATATTATGATGACAACGTTCAAATTATCCCAATGTCCTAGGTTCATGTAAATTATAGTAATTCTCATCTTTTGATAAACACTATCATTAATTAGTGCTAATGTAACGGAAAAAGAAGTAACCCTAACTATATAGGAAGAATATATCATAAAAAGTTTTAGTGCAAATTATCATCTTTCTAGGGATGCATTTCGTATTGAAAATACTAAACATACACAAAATTACTAAAGAGAGAAACCAAATCTACTATAAATAGGAGTGAGCTTTCAGTCATTGATTGTTGTAATAGTAAACAGGAAGTAAGATATACCGTAAAATGTTTTTTGGAAGCATGGCAAGCCTTTGTCATGGAAGCTTTGTGCCTTGCTTTGTTCTTTTCTTGTCGAACCTAGTACTAACCTCGATCTTCACATGAAAATATATACACATCCATAATGATATTTTCTAGCTTCTGAGCTTAATAAGTTGTGTAATATATGTCCAAAAATTGAGATTTCCTGCAAACATGTTGTAAGAAATTTTGTTAAGTTTGATCTAATAATTATTTTAGTCTACTATACTGTAAACTGTTAAAAAGTTTGTTTTCACTGTTTAAACTCTGCGTGTGAGCTACTTGGTAACTTATGCCTAGGTTCAAGTGATTTACCCACAGTATGTTTGTGAGAATCCGTTTACTCAAGGGCATGTTCTCTCTTGAATTATTTGGGCACTTAAACACGAAATCCATATATATAGTGTTTAAAATGTATGGAAATTGTAGAATCAATGCTCAATGGTAAATAAACATTACATGCATATGAATCTAGAAATATTTTTGTTTAGCTGTGCAGAATATATATAAGAAGAAGAAAAAGAGTATATCAAATTATTCATGATGATAGTCTTACATTGAGATGTTCATTCAAGTTTTATTAAATGATGTTTAGCATGGAGAGAATTCTTGATCGATATGAGAGATATTCATACGCTGGTCAAGATATTCCTACACCCAGTTTGGATTCACAGGTTCTTAAGCACATCAATACTATCTATTACATATGGATCATTGTCTATCCTAAATTTGGCTAACTATTGTTTTGTTGTAGGGTGAGTGTTCAACAGAATGTTCCAAGCTCTTGAGGATAATTGATGGTATGCAAAGAAGCTTAAGGTTAGGAACTTGTACCCAAAACAGGTCCCCAAAAGATCATCCATACATAAATACACACTTTTCTTTAAACAATGTAATAAATTGCATCTTCACTTTTTAACTTGTTTATTTCATATATAACAAGGCACTTAAAAGGAGAAGAGGTGGATGCTCTAAGTATCAGAGAGCTTCAGGGTCTGGAGATGCAACTTGATACTTCCCTCAGGAAAACTCGCTCTAGAAAGGTTCTTTATCTTTATCAGAAGAACATTATCTTACATTTTGTATACATGTATGCATAGATCATTTGTACAAAAGTATTTGTGTCTAATCATGTTCAGTGTGGTGTATGCATATATTTACATAGATATACTTTATATAACCATATAGCTATTGTTTTGGCGTTTGGGAACACTAGAACCAGCTCATGGCGAGTCATTAGCACAGCTCCAGAAAAAGGTAAATATACTCGGTTTAGAGATAATCACTCTTTGTTATGGTTCACAATGGTCTTGTACCTTTGAAAACGTCTTTGAGGTACCTGCCTGTCTATTTTCGCTATTGGGTTTGCCAAAATCATGAATACTTAGACTATATAAGATTGCTATTCTTCGGTTTTAATTTGGCAAATAAGCAACAAAATATAGATTTATCGCGTCCTAGAATACTTGAGTTTCTGAATTAATTTAATAAGTTATGGCGATACTTTGGTTGGCATAGGAGAAGGAACTCAAAGAACTGAAGAAACAAGCTAACCAATAGGTAAAAACAGACCCTATTTAACTGTGGAGTTTTAGGTTTCAGAGATTAGTCTAAAATTTCCGCATACATTATATTTAATTTAAGTTTGAATGTTAAAAGAATTTCAAAACCTAAAATATTAACTAGGTATACGAATATTGAATTTGGCAGGTCGATCAAAGAGAAGACAATTGAGCCGCAAAACCTCAACCAAGCGTTAGCTTCATTGGCAACGCCACCATGTGAGCCATCGCACCTGTTGCCGAGACCTATTCCTCCCCATCTTCCTTTATCTATTGGGTATAAAATTCTCAATTTTCTCTATAACAATTTCACTTGGCTACGCATATATGAAATTACTAGTTATACTTTGTTAATATTGACCAACGAGGAGTTTGACTAGTA
Organism: Moricandia arvensis; assembly: GCA_905132765.1. Taxonomy (NCBI): domain Eukaryota; kingdom Viridiplantae; phylum Streptophyta; class Magnoliopsida; order Brassicales; family Brassicaceae; genus Moricandia; species Moricandia arvensis. The sequence goes on from CAJHQP010001723.1 coordinate 103,440, forward strand.
ACTAAAAATTTTATGATTGTCTAGTAAGGTCCAAAGGGGTAGTGAATATTAATTTCCGCTAAGAGTCTATTTTTTTAAAATGATTTGGGGTTCTTTTATATAAAATGATTTGGGTTTTAATCTAGGGTAACTTGCAAAATTATTATTTCTATCCTGATAGCCTGAGCCTAGCTGCATAATGTGTATCATTTTATGTATTAATTATAATTATAGGACACATCACAAAGAAATGAAGTTGCGAGAAGAAGATGCAGGAACCCTAGTTCGGCCATCGAATACAACGTTGCCGCATTGGATGCCTCGGCTCACTGAGAATAGAGGTTCAAAGGCCATCTTGGTTTGTTATTTCAGTACTGAAATATCTAAACGAAATAACTTAACGGTTTAAGTAGAACCAAACCGAATAGCTTGAATATATTCGCTTTGGTATTCTTACAACCGGCTAGTATGATGTCCTCATGTTTCAAACTTCGAACGAATTTCAGAAAAAAATGCATCCCGGATGTGATTTGTATATTGTGTTGGGTGTACCTTACATTTTGTGATTTTATATTTTCAGCAACATCAATATTGCAGATTTAGATTCGGATAAGTTTTCTACATATTATTTTCATTCTGTAGTGCATAAAACTATTTGGATCCCCGTAAATTTCTTTTGACTTTCCAATATGTAAAACCTTTAAATCACTCTTGTTGCCATAGTCTTTGACTATTATTAGGCGTTATTACTCCATTTCGGTTCCTCCATTAGGCTTAAGACATCATACTATACCAGAGGTTATAACTAATGGTTATGCCTTCTTCACCGAAATGAATTGAGCCCTATCTCATGTCTTGGCTAATCAAAGGCATTTAGGATATTCTATGTCAATTTAGGGGTGGGCAAAAAATTGAATATTGCCATAAATTTCAGTATTATGATTTGCTTTGTATTTACGAACTATATCATTTTTGCTATTGAAAATACGAATATCTGATTTTTGGATATCCAAAAAATTACAATATTTTCGAATTTTACTAAATTTTATCCAATTTATTTGATACAAGTAAACTAGAAAATTATAAAAGTTTATTTATTAAAATATATAATTAATACTATAACTATATAAATAAAAAGTAAATTAGATGAAACTGATATGTTCCACCTAAAAATCAAACAACTAGTTAGTGTGGTCTATAAAACAACTTTTAAAATTTATTAGTAAAGTTATAGTTTATAAAGCATTTTTTATATTTACTTCCTCATATTTAATAACCTTTATACTGTAACTTTGATAAAACTTAAAATATATTTCAGTAATAGTTATATATAAATTATGCATTTTAAAATTATATATTAATGATAATGATAGTACATTTCTATCGTACAAAGATGCGACGAAAGCTGCGATACTCTTGACTATAACTTTTTTATGTATTTATGATTTACTTTTGTTTCTATCACAATATTAATATTTATAACTATGTGATTTAGCTTCGATCGATCTTAACGGATATCCAGATTTCAGTCTGCGAGTCGCCATTATGAAAATGGGAATAACGGCAATCACATCAAAATTAACGTAACCACAATAATGCCCAACCGCCATGTCAATGTTAGCAGCCAGCCAGAATGCCGTAACATATATGGACCAATGTATCATATTCAACTTGTAAAGTATTAGTATTCACAATTCTCACTACAGTCACTTACCCGTCAAGTGAGCGCACACAATGACTTCCATTACTTTACTTTTTTTTGAACACAAAAGAGACTTCGCCATTCCTACAAGAACACCGGTCATGGACGTAATTCAATTGAAACGGTTTGAAACATGTTGAGTTGTCTTAGAAATT